>VZRU01014355.1:0-10756 GCA_013398155.1 Pedionomus torquatus
TAAAAATTTCTAAAGCAACAGAGGATATTTATTCCTGCAATAAAAATTTTGACAGCTCATGTTTAATTTCTACAGTGTTTTAAATCTTAAAAATGCAGAGAGTATCTGGGATCAGGAAACCCAGATCCTGCTGGGGAATTGACAGACTCCATTACCTTCTGGCCAAAAGGGATTTGTCTGCAGCCCCCTCTCCATGTTCCGGTGAAGTGTCACGGTGCTCACAAAAAAGTGTGAGGGGACATGTTGTGGTACAGTGTGCACGTACTCCTTCTGACAAATGCACTCCAAAGCCACCATCCCTGGTGTTAATGAGTGTGTTGAGCCTACCAGGGATCCATCCAGAATCCCAGAATGCTATGGAATTGGAAGGGACCTCTGGAGATCATCCAGTCCAACACCCTGCCAGAGCAGGGTCACCCAGAGCAGGTCCCACAGGAATGGGTCCAGGTGGGTTTGAATGTCTCCAGAGATGGAGACTCCACCACCTCTCTGGGCAGCCTCTGCCAGGGCTCTGCCACCCTCAAAGCAAAGAAGTTCCTCCTCATGTTGAGATGGAACTTCCAATGTTCAAGTTTGTGCCCATTTCCTTTTGTCCTCTCTCTGGGCACCACTGAAAAAAGCCTGGCCCCATCCTCCTGACACCCACCCTTCAAGTATGCATAGCTGTTGATCAGATCCCCCCTCAGTCTTCTCTTCTCCAGGCTAAAAAGACCCAAGTCCCTCAGCCTTCCCTCGTCAGAGAGATGTTCTATTCCCCTCATCATCTTTGTGCTCCTCTGCTGTACCCTCTCCGGCAGTTCCCTGTCCTTCCTGAACTGGGGTGCCCAGAACTGGACACAGGTCTCCACATGTTTAGTTTTAAGTATTTACAGTGATGACTGTTAAATTAATGTTATGGAGATAAAAAAATGAAACCATCAATGCAGAACATGCTTTGTAGTTTGTGTTCACAGGTCGGTGTCTCTTCTTTCTTCAAGTCATTGCACGTCTCTGGTAAAGGTAAAATCTTTTTAGCCTTAGCTCTAGAGCATCTTGATGGTCCATCACTTTTCATGCCTAAAACGTGAGAGCTCAGATGTGACATTTCGCACTATGGAAGAGGTTCCCTTCCCTTCCCTTCCCTTCCCTTCCCTTCCCTTCCCTGGTGTAGATGAAGTTTCCTCCATGACCCTCCACGTTGTCCTCAGCATCCTGGTAGGATTGCTGCAGAGCAACACGAAATGCCTTTCCCTTTCCAATTGACCCAGAATTAAGTGTGGGCTTTCAGTGTGCCCTTGCTCACAATCCTTTAATTGCCAATTTTAAAATGACAAGTTAATTTTTGTAACCTGTAACAGAATTTAACATCTGGACGTTTATATTCCTCCAGGTGGGAATAGAACGTAGCCCAATATACACCAGTTATTTCAATTTAAGTTAACTGGGATGGTGAGAATCACTCTGTGAGCTTTCTCAGGCTTTTCTCCTCTGTGGGCTCTTAATTAATTAATTCCTATAAAGTTCTCGGCCCCAGATGATTTCGTTAGTAACATTTCTATCAGCATTATATTACCAGGATAAATAAATGACAGAATTAAATGAGTGAGCTACTTTGTTTTCTCATTTGCTCACTCTTTAAGCTGGCAAGTGAGAGGATGATGATGATGATGATTTGATGTGAGTTTCTTATGCAGAAAGCAAACGATGCTGCAGTCAGATGTGCCGCGTTGTTTATGTTCTTTTCCTGTAACGGGTATTTGGCCGGCGTTCTCAGTAACCGCTCCACATGCTTGTGAAGATTAGTGAGTAATACAGTTCATGGGAAATTGTATGAGCTGAAGCAGATAAGAGTTGGAGATGTTTGTCTTCTGGATGTCTGCTTTAACCTCAAAGGGCACAGTGTGCATCACGGCTCCGTTGTGTTTTCCCTTTCATTCTTATGCTACTTGGTTTTATGTCACGGAAAAGAACATTTTCTTTCTCCTTGTATTTATCCATTCCTCCCCCAAGCCCCCATCTCCATTCGAGAGGTGTCCACTTGACATTTTCTGATGCCTTGACTCCTGGAAGCAGTATTTTTGCTATGGCCTTCTATTATTGACGCTATTTTTGCAGTCAAGGATAGGTTGAAGTTGTGTAGAGCATTTTCATTACTTGGATTACCTGCATTTTGTTCTGTGCCCTCTTCTTGATTTTGATTGTTGTTTTTCACTTGTTTCATAGAATCATAGAATCGTAGAATCATTCAGGTTGGAAAAGAACCTTGGGGTCACGAAGTCCAACCATCAACCCCTCCCTACAAAGTTCTCTGCCTTAGTCTCCAATGTACAGTACTTTGGAACCTTTATCTCACCATTCTTTTTTTTCCCTAAGTTTTCTCCTTTTACTTCTCCTTAGCTTTTTGCTTTTTTCCTCTCATGTCTCTTGCATTAGGTTTTTGTGTTTGCTTTCATTTTTTTATTTTTTTAAATTTTTTTTTTAAAGGGTATTCTTTTAGAGACCCTTCTGGCACTTTGAAAAGAGCTTCTTTTAGAATTTTAAGTGACTGAGGGAGAGCCCCTCTGCTGTGAGGACAGGCTGGGAGAGTTGGGGGTGTTCAACCTGTAAAAGAGGAGACTCTGGGAACACCTTATTGCAGCCTTCCAGTCACTCAAGGGGCTCCAGGAGAGGTGGGGAGGGACTCTTGCTCAGGCAGTGGAGCCGTAGGACGAGGAGGAACAGTTTTAGACTGAAAGAGGAGAGATTTAGATGAGATCTCAGGAAGAAATTCTTTGCTGTGAGGGTGGTGAGACACTGGAAGAGGTTGCCCAGAGAAGCTGTGGCTGCCCCATCCCTGGAGGGGTTCAAGGCCAGGCTGGATGGGGCTTGGAGCAACCTGGTGTGGTGGGAGGTGTCCCTGCCCAGGGCAGGGGGTTGGAACTCTGTGATCTTCATGGTCCCTTCCAACTCTAAGCATTCTTTGATTCTATAATATTAAGTAGTTTGGTCAGTGACCTCTTTCTATTGATGTGTCTCTGGTTCTTTACAGTGCTTACAGAGCCAATTAAACATTCTTTTGCTTTGGGGGTTTCTACAACTAGGTTAAAAAATTATTTCATAAACTAATCATAGCAGATCTTATATAGAGAAAAAATATCAAATCATCCAGAATTAATTAAATTTTAAAGTTTTAAAGATTCGAACTATAGCTTAAAACCATGTTTTGAATGAAGGATTATCTGGGGCAATAGGATAAAAGGAAACAGCCTCAAGTTGCACCAGGGGAGGTTCAGATTGGATATGAGGAACTATTTTTCCAGGGAAAGGGTTATTGCACATTGGAATGGGCTGCCCAGGGCAGTGGTGGAGTCACCATCCCTGGAGGGATTTAAAAGCTGGGCAGACACAGTGCTTAGAGACATGAGTTAGTGATGGGTTTTGTCTGTGTTGGGTTGATGGTTGGACTGGATGATCTGAAAGGTCCCTCCCAACCCAGACAAGTCTATGATTTTATGTATGACTATTTTTAAAGAAAATCTTATTGATGTAGCTGAGGGGAGGTCAACGATAGGAAAAAGGGGAAAAAAGTTGTAGGCTCTAGAAATAAATCAGCTCAATAGAAATTTCAGAAAATTATCTTTCCATCTAATCGGGGATGTGCTTAGCTGAAAGTGATACATAATGCCTTGTCTGAAATGTGTTACGTTATGAATGTTTTTGGAGGATGTGGAGGGAATCTAGAAGAGGACAGACTGATTCCAGGATAATGGGCTGTCGTTCTCAGAAGGAATACTTGGAAAAGAGAGCCTCTTTGTTCCCAGGTGTTGTTGAGGTCCTCCTGAAAGAACCAGAAGGTGGACTGTGTGAAGACAAAAGGGGCTGTACGGGATGTTTCATTCTTCAGAACGTACAACTCCCATCTGTAAGAAATGCACGTGGCTAATGGACTGCTTGGAAAAATAGGGCATGGCCAGGGAACAGCTGCATGGAGCAACTTCCTCCCCTAGAGAAATTTCAAATGTTATGGGCGAAAAAGTTGTTTGCAGCAAAATGCTGTTTGTTACTCCCTGCACAGTCTGTGGCTCCCTCTCCCTCCCCTCGCAGAGCTCATGCCCCCCTCATCACAAAAAGGACATTGAGGGGCTGGAGCAGGTCCAGAGAAGGGCAACGGAGCTGGTGAGGGGTCTGGAGACCAAGTCCAGAGTGAGGAGCAGCTGAGGGAGCTGGGGGTGTTCAGCCTGGAGAAGAGGAGGCTGAGGGGAGACCTTCTCATTCTCTACAACCTCGTGAAAGGAGGGTGTAGCCAGGGGGGGTCGGTCTCTTCTCCCAAGGAACAGGTGATGGGATGAGAGGAAACGGCCTCAAGTTGCACCAGGGGAGGTTCAGATTGGAGATTAGGGACAATTTTTGCCTGGGAAGGGTGATTGGACATTGGAATGGGCTGCCCAGGGCAGTGGTGGAGTCACCATCCCTGGAGGGATTTAAAAACCAGGCAGACATGGTGTTGATGGACATGGTTTACTGATGGTTTTTTTTTTAACCAAAGTTGATGGTTGGACTGGATGATCTGAAAGGTCCCTTCCAACCCCGGCAATTCTGTGATTCTCTGATTCTCCTGGTTCACCTGGTCTTGAATGAATGGGTACAGAGAGGGAGCCAGAGGGAAAAGGTGTGGAGAATGACCCTTCCAGCACAGAGCTGCCACCTGAAGAATGACTTTCCCGTGCCACCTTGTGTCTCCTGTTTCAGTGTCCCTCATCTCAGCCAAAACGAACCCCTGTTCCTCTTTGCTTTGCTACACGAAATGGGGATGGGATGATACTTCTTGTGACACTCGTGTAGTGGGGAAGCCGTTGGGGTTCTTGGTTCTTTTTTACATGGGTGAAGTATGCAGTGACCAGGAGCATTCAGACAAAGCCTCGCTGGAGTTTTTAAACACTGAAAAGGAAAAATCTACATAAACTTGCCGGTTGCCTTCAGCTGCATCTTGCACTGGTTGTTTCCCCCCATCCCTTCTAATTAGAATAAAGTACGAATATTTATCAGAAACATTTAGGCCATTGAGGAATGCAGAGAAATGCAGGACATGCAGTTTGAACACATACCGTATGTCCTAATGCTTTATTTGTCTTTGTGTGTGTGGATTTGATGGCCAAAAAGGAAGAGGCCCCAAGGGCTCCTTAGTATGCAATTAATATTTTGGCTAGAAAAGCAGCAGATTGTTTCAGTATGCTTACATGTTATGACATCATATTCCAGTAAAAATTATAATGAACAGAATTTTTGTTTGTCTCTGTGGCAAACCAAAATGAGTTTTCTAATTGTCAACAGACCTTGGCGATTTATTTAATTACAGTGGCGCCCGCTCACACCAACTTAGTTAAGGTCTGTCAGCATTTCTGGTATGAACCCCTATTTTTAGGGGTTTATAACTCATTGTAAATATTTGCTCGTTGCTGAAAGTTGGCATTCAAGGTCACGGTCGTGGAGCAAATAGCCTTTTTCAGGTTGACTATTTGAAAGTGATACCGATGGCATTAGCTGAAAGGAGATTTCTGATGCTGTGAAACTTAGAGGGAATAAGGAGAACCTGCTTTCCAGGCCTCTTCTTTGAGGCATCTTCTTAAATATCTCAAATGACCGGAAGAGCCGGATGAAAATGAACTTGTTTTAATAGGACAGATGTGACTGGTTGGTAAAGTATTGCCCTTTATCACAATTTTTTCCTCCTGATTGAGTGTCCTTTTGTCATCTTCACCTTTGTTTGGCTGTGTCTGTCAGCTTATCTTCCGAGGAGTGAGCCGCTATCCTAAGTTTAGGAAGTGGGGCTTAGATGCATGGACAGTGAGGTGGATTGAAAACCCTCTGAAGGAAAGGACAGAGCTCAGAGGGTCATGGTTAGGGGCACAGAGTTGAGCTGGAGATCTGTAACGAGTGGTGTTGCACAGGGGTCAGTACTGGGTCCAGTCCTCTTCAATATAGTCATCAATGACCTCGATAAAGGGGTGGAATGTACCCTCAGAACGTTTGCAGATGATACACAAGCAGAAGGCTGTGCCGCCGTCCAGCAAGCATGGACAGGATGGAGAGTTGAGCAGAGAGGAACCTGATGAAATTCAACCAGAGCAAGTGCAGGGACCTGCAGCCAGGGAGGAATAACCCCTTGCACCAAGACAGGGTGGGGATGACCTGCTGCAGAGCAGCTCTGAGGAAAAAGACCTGGGAGTCTTGGTGGGCAACAAGATGCCTATGAGCCAGCAAGGTGCCCTGGTGTCCAAGAAGGCCAATGGCAGATCATCCAGTCCATCCCCTGCCAGAGCAGGGTCACCCAGAGCAGGTCCCACAGGAACATGTTCGGGTGAGTTTGAACGTCTCCAGAGATGGAGACTCCACCACCTCTCTGTGCAGCCTCTGCCAGGGCTCTGCCACCCTCAAAGGGAAGAAGTTCCTCCTCGTGTCAAGATGGAACTTCTTACATACAAATTTGTGCCCATTCCCTCTTGTCCTCAAGGTCCCTTCCAACCCAATCCATTCTATGATTTTGCGGTTCTGTCATTCTATTTGCCACGTTCCATGTTGCAGAGAAACCAATATCCTCACAGCCTTAGTCCATTTGCTTAGGATTTCAGGTGCTCCTTTGCACTTTTCTGTCAACCTTTGAATTATCAGTCCTCAGTTAACTCTGCTTGAGGCAGAGTAAGAAAAGTTTAACCAAAACCAGGTACCAACCTAATCATTCTGCCAAAGCCAAAGAGCTGCATGAGGCTCTAGAGCCACAGGCTGAATATCATTTCTCCATATTATCACATAAATAGCTCCCTAAACGCTCTTTAAATGAAAAGGTGGGGAGGGATGAGGGAAAGAGAGGGCTGGTTGTGGGATCTAAGTTTAGAGAGTGAATTCAGGTTCCTGTGTTTCGGCTTTTGCGTGTAATGGAGAGAAGGGTCTAGTAACGAGACACAGGAACTCACACCGTCAGCTTCACTTCAGTTCCTGGGAAGATGGTGAAGGAAATCATCTGGAAAACAATTTCTGAGCATGTTAAGAATGACAGGTGGCTGTACGTAGTAGCTTTAAGAATGGGGCAGCCACAGCTTCTCTGGGCAACCTCTTCCAGTGCCTCACCACCCTCACAGCAAAGAAGTTCTTCCTGAGATCCAATCTAAATCTCCCCTCTTCCAGTTTAAAACCCTTCCCCCTTGTCCTGTCACTCCCCTCCCTGACCAAGAGTCCCTCTCCAGCTCTCCTGGAGCTCCCTTCAGATCCTGGAAGGCTGCTCTAAGGTCTCCCCGGAGCCTTCTCTTCTCCAGGCTGAACAGCCCCAGCTCCCTCAGCCTGTCCTCACAGCAGAGGTGCTCCAGCCCTCGGAGCATCTTTGCGGCTGTCTGCTGGACCCATTCCAACAGGTCCATGTCCTTGTTATGTTGAGGACTCCAGAGGTGGACACAGGTGTTGTAGAAACTTCATCCTTGGAGATCTCCACAGCACCCTGGACAATGTAACCTCAGAGTCTAACCCGTCTTTGGGTGCTACGTTGGACCAGATAAACATTCCAGGAGCGTTTCCAACCTGTTATTCTATAATTTTATGAAAATGTTACCTAAGGAAATGCGTTTTCCAGGCCTTAATAATTCCCTATAANTTTGAAAGTGATACCGATGGCATTAGCTGAAAGGAGATTTCTCATGCTGTGAAACTTAGAGGGAATAAGGAGAACCTGCTTTCCAGGCCTCTTCTTTGAGGCATCTTCTTAAATATCTCAAATGACCGGAAGAGCCGGATGAAAATGAACTTGTTTTAATAGGACAGATGTGACTGGTTGGTAAAGTATTGCCCTTTATCACAATTTTTTCCTCCTGATTGAGTGTCCTTTTGTCATCTTCACCTTTGTTTGGCTGTGTCTGTCAGCTTATCTTCCGAGGAGTGAGCCACTATCCTAAGTTTAGGAAGTGGGGCTTAGATGAATGGACAGTGAGGTGGATTGAAAACCCTCTGAAAGAAAGGACAGAGCNGAGGTGGATTGAAAACCCTCTGAAGGAAAGGACAGAGCTCAGAGGGTCATGGTTAGGGGCACAGAGTTGAGCTGGAGATCTGTAACGAGTGGTGTTGCGCAGGGGTCAGTACTGGGTCCAGTCCTCTTCAATGTAGTCATCAATGACCTCGATAAAGGGGTGGAATGTACCCTCAGAACGTTTGCAGATGATACACAAGCAGAAGGCTGTGCCGCCGTCCAGCAAGCATGGACAGGATGGAGAGTTGAGCAGAGAGGAACCTGATGAAATTCAACCAGAGCAAGTGCAGGGACCTGCAGCCAGGGAGGAATAACCCCTTGCACCAAGACAGGGTGGGGATGACCTGCTGCAGAGCAGCTCTGAGGAAAAAGACCTGGGAGTCTTGGTGGGCAACAAGATGCCTATGAGCCAGCAAGGTGCCCTGGTGTCCAAGAAGGCCAATGGCAGATCATCCAGTCCATCCCCTGCCAGAGCAGGGTCACCCAGAGCAGGTCCCACAGGAACATGTTTGGGTGAGTTTGAACGTCTCCAGAGATGGAGACTCCACCACCTCTCTGGGCAGCCTCTGCCAGGGCTCTGCCACCCTCAAAGGGAAGAAGTTCCTCCTCATGTCAAGATGGAACTTCTTACATACAAATTTGTGCCCATTCCCTCTTGTCCTCAAGGTCCCTTCCAACCCAATCCATTCTATGATTTTGCGGTTCTGTCATTCTATTTGCCACGTTCCATGTTGCAGAGAAACCAATATCCTCACAGCCTTAGTCCATTTGCTTAGGATTTCAGGTGCTCCTTTGCACTTTTCTGTCAACCTTTGAATTATCAGTCCTCAGTTAACTCTGCTTGAGGCAGAGTAAGAAAAGTTTAACCAAAACCAGGTACCAACCTAATCATTCTGCCAACGCCAAAGAGCTGCATGAGGCTCTAGAGCCACAGGCTGCATATCATTTCTCCATATTATCACATAAATAGCTCCCTAAACGCTCTTTAAATGAAAAGGTGGGGAGGGATGAGGGAAAGAGAGGGCTGGTTGTGGGATCTAAGTTTAGAGAGTGAATTCAGGTTCCTGTGTTTCGGCTTTTGCGTGTAATGGAGAGAAGGGTCTAGTAACGAGACACAGGAACTCACACCGTCAGCTTCACTTCAGTTCCTGGGAAGATGGTGAAGGAAATCATCTGGAAAACAATTTCTGAGCATGTTAAGAATGACAGGTGGCTGTACGTAGTAGCTTTAAGAATGGGGCAGCCACAGCTTCTCTGGGCAACCTCTTCCAGTGCCTCACCACCCTCACAGCAAAGAAGTTCTTCCTGAGATCCAATCTAAATCTCCCCTCTTCCAGTTTAAAACCCTTCCCCCTTGTCGTGTCACTCCCCTCCCTGACCAAGAGTCCCTCTCCAGCTCTCCTGGAGCTCCCTTCAGATCCTGGAAGGCTGCTCTAAGGTCTCCCCGGAGCCTTCTCTTCTCCAGGCTGAACAGCCCCAGCTCCCTCAGCCTGTCCTCACAGCAGAGGTGCTCCAGCCCTCGGAGCATCTTTGCGGCTGTCTGCTGGACCCATTCCAACAGGTCCATGTCCTTGTTATGTTGAGGACTCCAGAGGTGGACACAGGTGTTGTAGAAACTTCATCCTTGGAGATCTCCACAGCACCCTGGACAATGTAACCTCAGAGTCTAACCCGTCTTTGGGTGCTACGTTGGACCAGATAAACATTCCAGGAGCGTTTCCAACCTGTTATTCTATAATTTTATGAAAATGTTACCTAAGGAAATGCGTTTTCCAGGCCTTAATAATTCCCTATAACTGTGTTAAACTGTAAACAGGAAAGTAAAGCAAATACCCGCTTTTGGCATGTCGTAAAGGTAACTTAGCTCACCCCTCCGAGGCCCTATAGCCGGAGGCATGTTGGAGCCGGTGTTATGGGTTTGGCTCTTTCCACATAAATGTCTTATTAGAATTAGGCACAAAGTTCAGGGTCACTGAGACTGGAGTCCTTATTTGCGCTTGTTTGAGTTTGAAGTGTGCCGCTCTCTGAAAACCTTTGTTTTATAATTGAAACAAAATTAATTACAGCTATTCATGTAAAGCCAGAAAGTCTTCAGACATAAACCTGGACTTAAGCAAAGCATTTCCCACCGTCCCGCATGACATCCCGGTTTCAAAACTGGGAAGTCATGGATTTGATGGATGGACCTCTCAGTGGGTAAGGAACTGGAAGGACGGCTGTACTCAAAGGGTTGTAGTCAATGGCTCAATCTCCAACTGGCAGCCAGCGACAAGCGATGCTCCTCAGGGGTCAGCACTGGGACCACTGCCATTTCACATCTATGTTGTAGACATGGACAGTGGGATAGAATGCATCCTCAGCAAGTTCGTCGACAACTTCAAGCTGTGTGATGTGTTCGACACGCTGGAGGGAAGGGATGCCATCCAGAGGGACCTGGACAGGCTGGAGAGGTGGCCCCATGTAAATCGCAAGAAGTTCAACCAAACCACGTGAAGGGTCCTGCACCTGGGATGTGGCCATCTCAAGCATGAATACAGGTTGGGCAGAGAGTGGCTGGAGAGCAGCCCTGAGGAGAAGGACTTGGGAGTTCTCCTGGAGGAGAAGCTCCCCAGGAGCCGGCAGTGTGTGCTGGCAGCCCAGAAAGCCAACCCCAGCCTGGGCTGCAGCAAAAGCAGCGTGACCAGCAGGGACAGGGGGGGATTCTGCCCCTCTGCTCTGCGCTCCTGAGACCCCACCTGGAGTCCTGTGTCCAGCTCTGGAGTCCTCAACACAGAAAGGACATGGACC
>VZRU01014355.1:21034-36126 GCA_013398155.1 Pedionomus torquatus
CCTTCTCCTTCTCCTTCTCCTTCTCCTTCTCCTTCTCCTTTTCCTTCTTCTCCTTCTCCCATTTCTCACTCTCAGGAGTGAGGGGATAATTGTGCCTGAGCGGGCAGATTTTCTGCCCCTCCATCCCCTTCCAGTGTTCTACTGGGGAAAAAAAAAAGAGTCACAGTTTCTTGCGTCCTGGTCTCTTGTCACAGTGAGACAGAGGGTCTTTATTTTGAACCAGGAACAGCCCAAGTTGCTGACTCTGGGAGACAGAACAGGTTCTTGCTGGGAAGTTTCACACCCGTCTGCCTCCCGCTTTCCTGGGGATTAAAGCTTTCGTATGACCCACGGTGTAGCTCTCTGTTGAGTTTTGCATGATGCTCACCCTTCCTCACTCCAGTTTTAATAAAATATCCAGACGTAAAGGGTTTTTTTGGCTCTTGTTGGGGTATTTTTGTCTTTTATTTATTTATTTAATTTAAGATGGGAAAATCTGGTATATCCACCCTCACAAGCACAAGGGAATATCAGAGTATTTTAAAACTTCTAAATTATCCTGGAAGTAGGTGACACAGGTTTGTTGACCTGTTTTGTTTTGTCTCCTCTAATATTTTATATCCATTTAATCTCATAATCTTTTGAGTTTTCTACCTGGAGTCTCATTAATAATTCCAGCAGAATCGTGCTGCTGCTTTTCATTTGTCAGCACCATCCATTAAACGGAGCCAAATTCACTCTTGATGTAACCTGACCTTAGATGTGTTTTGGCCCCATGTGTTTTCCCTCGCCGGAGTTATTCTTAAAATCAGCGGAACAGAAAAAGAAAAGTGTATTGAAACTGTCACCCTTAATCAAATTCTCAGCTTTAAATTAGCCGTGATTTGGTCCACGGGTCATATCTTTCAACTGAGGAAATAGTTTAATGGACTAACCTACGTCGTATTCTTGGATAGCAAAGGCTGGATTTCTTTATAGTGTTTTCTCTCCCAAGGCTACAGCACAACTGTTTGAAATCCTGTGGAGTAAAGAGATCTAAAATGCAGGGTTAACCAAAAATGTTGTTAGGTAAATATTATTTTTTGGGGGGCTACATTACCAAATTTGAATGTTCAGCTTAATCCGGTTCCCATTTGGATCCTGTGGGGTTCATTCCGCAGACAGCACAGACTTTTTTTCCCATTTACACCCTAAGAAAGAAACAGTTTGGAATGTTTTCCAGGCAATTATTTACTTCTTGTCACATACTCAGGAGGTTAAAAGATGAAAACCACACTGGAATACATTAGCTTTATGGTGAGAAATATAGTTCCGTGTATATGAAAATATAACCTGGGTTTGTATTAGCATACTTTTGCATATATATATATGTGTGTGTGTGCATTTATATATATGAGAAAAGTTATATAAAACTAATATTTTAGGAACTCAGCAATTACATTTCTTAAGCAAGGTATTTTGTGCGTTTTCATCTGCTCAGCACAGACATTCTTGTATATTTTATTAATACATTATACAGCCTGTAAGTAAAAACACCTATATAATGGCATTAGTCAGACCACGTAAAGATTAAGGACTTTAGTAAGGTTAATTTAGCCATGGTTTATAACCAAGGGGTTGTAATGCTTGGGTAGCAGTATACAGGGATGGATTAAGTTCTGACTTTAAAGCAGAGTGGGAAGCACCGCCGTCCAGTGAAGGTGCTCAGCCCTGACACAAAGCCTGGCTGGACATGAGAGCAGGAGACGCTGGTGCTGGGCACCTTTCCCTGGATCAGTGCCTTGGAAGTACCTCTGCCTTCACAGAACCACAGAATGATAGATGTTGGAAGAGACCTCTGGGATCATCCAGTCCAACCCCCTGCCAGAGCAGGGTCACCCAGAGCAGGTCCCACAGGAACGTGTCCAGGTGGGCTTTGAATGCCTCCACAGATGGAGCCTCCAGTACCTCTCTGAGCAGCCTCTGCCAGGGCTCTGCCACCCTCACAGCAAAGAAGTGCCTCCTCGTGTTTAGATAGAACTCCCTCTGTTCAAGTTTGTGCCCGTTACTTCTTATAGAAGCATAGAATGTTGTGGGTTGGAAGGGACCTTCAAGATCATGGAGTTCCAACCCCCTGCCCTGGGCAGGGACACCTCCCACCACACCAGGTTGCTCCAAGCCCCATCCAGCCTGGCCTTGAACCCCTCCAGGGATGGGGCAGCCACAGCTTCCCTGGGCAACCTGTTCCAGTGTCTCACCACCTCCACAGGAAAGAATTTCTTGTCTTGTCACTGGGCACCACTGGAAAAAGACTGGCCCCATCTTCCTGACACCCACCCTTGAAGTATGCATAGCTGTTGATCAGATCCCCCCTCAGTCTTCTCTTCTCCAGACTAAAAAGACCCAAGTCCCTCAGCCTTTCCTCATCAGAGAGATGTTCTAGTTCCCTCATCATCTTTGTAGCCCTCTGCTGTACCCTCTCCAGCAATTCCCTGTCCTTCTTGAACTGGGGAGCCCAGAACTGGACCCAGTGCTCCAGATTTGGCCTCTTAAGGGCAGAGCAGAGGGGGAGGATGACCTCCCTCAACCTCACCTCTCGCGGTGAAACACTGGCAGGCAACTTCCAGGTGAGGTAATCTTGAAAACACTCCTGAAATTATTACCTGGAATCTTTCTTGGACTATACCAGAAAAACCCCATGCTGGCACAGATGTCGTCTTATTCTGGGAAAATGCAGAGAGAGTTGTCTGTTAATTTTCATTTTGTGTCTTTTTATTGATATACGCTGTGATAATTGTATTTACTGGGTGAAGTTGCCACAAAAGAGAGCTTAAGAAAGAAATACAAGCCTAAGGAGACCTCATTACGGTGTAACAGCAAAACTAAATAATGCGAGGGACGTGACCTTGATAAAAAGAGCTTTAATGCAAAACATGTTGTAATAATATTAAGGTTGAAGGTTTCAGCCCATTAAAAATGTCGTTATTACACCAGGGCGGCCCCAGCGCTTTTCCCTCGGTTCCCTTGCACTCGGGCATTGCCCTTCTTCCACAAATGGTTTGTTATAATTGCACCTACTAAAAAAAATATGTATTTGTATTGATTTTGAAGATGATACCAAGAGGTGCCTGTCAGAGGCTTTAATGTCTCCTTATACGCATTACATGTAGCAGAGATTAAATTAGGGAGCTGCTTCCGCCTATCAAATAAAATAACGGAACCTTTTCCCAAATGAGGTCTCTAATTCCTGATAGACATTGTCCAGACCAGTGAATGGTACGAACATGAAGAGATGGTTTTCCTAGCACTTGCAGCGCTGAGATTTATTGGTGAATGCACCCTAACAGTAGAGCCTTCTCAAGAGGGATGTAAAAATCAAGACAGAAAAAGGGCTAAAGGAAGATACAACGTTCACAACTCCATTTTTTTTTTGTATTATTGGAAGTTTTTATAACAGCAAAGTACTTCAAGTGGGTTTTCTCCTTGTCATCCTGAATATGTTTGGAAGAGAAATGAATAGATGGAACTTTTCAGGACTGATTGGCTTTTGGGGGAGTGACGGTGGCCCTTTTGATAAGTCCTTTCGGTCCTGTTGGGAAGGCCAGCTGAAAGGTGGGGAGGTGGGACTGTGGCAGCCGTTGAGATGTAGGGGATATCACTGAGTTGTGAACATCCTGTGTTTTAATGATAATACAAAAAAAAAATTACGAATGTGTTGAAGTGATGCCATATAAACACAGTTTTGAATATATTTTGTGTAAAGGAATAGCCAAAGCCTGCTGAACCCACAGGAACTGAATTTCATAGAATCATAGAATGGTTTGGGTTAGAAGGGACCTTCAAGATCATCGAGTTCCAACCCCCCTGCCCTGGGCAGGGACACCTCCCACCACACCAGGTCCAAGCCCCATCCAGCCTGGCCTTGAACCCCTCCAGGGATGGGGCAGCCACAGCTTCTCTGGGCAACCTCTTCCAGTGTCTCACCACTCTCACAGCAGAGAAGTTCTTCCTAAGATCTGACCTAAATCTCCCCATTCCAATTTCAAACTGTTACCCCTTGTCCTGTGTTTTAGTCCTGTTAGTACATTAAGCACCTTGCAAGGAAAAAACCCAGCAGCCTTAGTTTAAATGTGCGTTATTGGTGTGTACTGTATTATTCTATAAATCTTTTTGAAAATGTAGAGCTATAGTAATTTCTGTGCAACACTGACTATGAGTATTAAATTTGCTTTATCTAATTAGCCTCAATCTTCTGTCCTGAAACCTGGTACCATCATTAGTACATGTCTAGATTTTATGAAAACTCTTCAATCCCTTCAAAGTGCCTCCAATTAGCAGGAAAATTACGTTAGTAGTAAGTACGTTGAGGAAATACAACCACTAAGTTATATTCTTGTGGGGTGATTTCTGTCAATGTCATTTTTGCTTCACAGGTGATTAAAGAGAGCGGCCCCCCTCACATGAAGAGCTTTGTTACACGAGTTACTGTCGGAGAATTCACTGCGGAAGGAGAAGGCAACAGTAAGAAACTCTCCAAGAAACGTGCTGCAATGGCTGTCCTACAAGAACTCAAGAAGCTTCCTCCTCTTCCTGTGATTGAAAAGCCAAAACTTTACTTCAAAAAACGTCCAAAAACAATATTGAAGGTATGTGTCCGCCTTTGACGGAATTAAGGGTGTTCCCTCGGAAAGTAGCAGAGTTTATGTCAGTTGAGGCTTATTTGGTGTTTTCTGTTGATGCTGTTACTTGTTTGCCTCTGCCTGGACTTTTTAGAATTCTGAGAAACACCGTGGAGTTCTCAACGGTCACTGGAGTCTTCAGGGATTTGATTCATCTAGTGGAGGATCAAACCCTCCAAGCAGCTCTCTATGGCCATGCAAATTCTTAGCGTCATCTCCTCTGGGAAGCCCTACCAGTATATATGGTGGTTCTCTCCATGGCCTTTTCCCCCCTCCCCACTTTGAAGAGGGAGAGAGAGATATGAAATAGTAGGTGTATTCCACCTCCCTCCTCTCACGGATCTAGATTTGGGAATTGTGTGTGTGTCTCCAGCTTCAATTTGGTTTGATTTTTGAAAGATTTGAAAGAAGGCCAAGAGGATGTTGACATCTCAGCCGAGTGTGTCATTTGACAAACACCAAAGGACAATACTTTGTTTCGTGTGCCTGTGTTGGGTAATGCTCTTTAGCTCTCAAATACAGGTAGAAAACCAACTGGAGACCAGCCCACACAGGACTTTTACAGAGTTTGAATCATTAAGTCATGCCCTGTCTCAGGAAATATTAATTAGCTTCTTGCTGCACAGATGAGGCTTCCTTTAGAGGCTCTGGATTCTTGTGAGCATCAAAACCACCAAAAGTGGCAACAATATCTTCTTTTTATTTGCATTTATATTTATGAGGCTGTAGCTGATGGCCTGCACTTTATTTAGCCTGCTCTGCGTTTTGTCTCTGCCTGGCTCCCTGCCCACGCAGCTGCCCTTGTGCATGACATTGTCTTCATTCTTTCACCTACATCTCCAGCAGCTTCAGCAGTTGCACTATGTAGGACTCGCTGCAGAGCTTTCTTAATATAGTATCCCTCTCTGGTCTGCGCCTTTGGTTGCTGATCACAGAATCCCAGAGTGCTACGGGGTTGGAAGGGACGTCAGGAGATCATCTCGTCCAAGCCCCTGCCAGAGCAGGGTCACCCAGAGCAGGTCCCACAGGAACATGTTCAGGTGGGTTTGAATGTCTCCAGAGATGGAGACTCCACCACTTCTCTGGGCAGCCTTTTCCAGGGCTCTGCCTCCCTCAAAGGGAAGAAGTTCCTCCTCATGTTGAGATGGAACTTCCTATGTTCCAGTTTGTGCCCATTCCCTCTTGTCCTGTCACTGGGCACCACTGAAAAAAGCCTGGCCCCATCCTCCTGACACCCACCCTTGAAGCATTTATGGGCATTGATCAGATCCCCCCTCCATCTTCTCCTCTCCAGACTAACAAGGCTCAAATCCCTCAGCCTTTCTCATCAGAGAGAGGTTCTAGTCTCCTCATCATCTTGGTAGCTCTTTCCCGTACCCTCTCCAGCAGTTCCCTGTCCTTTCTGATCATCTCTTTAGGTTCTGAACCACATGTTTTGTTCTTACCTGAGAATCTCAGACCAGCATGAGTGCTGATCTTCTCTTATCTTTCCTGCAAAGAGCTTCACAAAGATGAAATAGCTCAATAACATTAAAACAATTCTACATTCCAATAACATTAAAACAATTCTACATTCCAATGCCGTTTCAATGCAACTTTGTTTCTTGTCTTATGGTATGAAAATCAGTTAAATATGACTTCAGAAAAATATTCTGGAGGGGTCTAAATGCCTTCGTCTTAACATCTACAAACATTTTCGTAACTATTTGCTTTGAGAGAGCATTTGCCATGTGAATAATAACGTATGAAGAGGATTTCAGAACTAGATAGTTTGTCAGGGCTGTAGTTTTCCACCTGTCTGTGTGCTCTTGGAAAGCCCAGTCTCTCAGTCCTTTTGTTTTGCCTCCACCAGCTCTATTCCCACCAACCGTGCAGTTTGACATGTTATTGCGAGGATTATTGTCTGTTAGGCGTGTGAAAGACTTTGTGGGTGGCTTACAGCAGGCAACATTCCGTGCCTTTTAAATATTCCTCTCTAGCCTCACTACACAGAAGAGTTTTGAGGGTGAATTCCTGGGACACACAGAGTGAACCACAGAATCATAGAATTGCTGGGGTTGGAAGGGACCTTTCAGATCATCGAGCCCAACCATTGACATAACTCTGATGAAAAGCCATCACTAACCCATGTCTCCAAGCACTGTCTGCTCGGCTTTTAAATCCCTCCAGGGATGGTGACTCCACCACTGTCCTGGGCAACCCATTCCAATGTCCAATAATCAAAATTATTCCTGATATCCAATCTGAACCTCCCCTGGTGAAACTTGAGGTCATCTCCTCTTGTCCCATCACTTGTTCCTTGGGAGAAGAAACCAACCCCCCCTGGCTACACCCTCCTTTCAGGGAGTTGGAGAGAGCCAGAAGGTCTCCCCTCAGCCTCCTCTTCTCCAGGCTGAACACCCCCAGCTCCCTCAGCCACTTCTCACAAGACTTGTTCTCCAGACCCTTCCCCAGCTCCATTCCCCTTCTCTGGCCCCTCAATGTCTTTTTTGTGGTGAGGGACCCAGAACTGGACCCAGTCCTTGTGGTGGGGACTCACCAGTGCCCAGTGCAGGGGGCAGTCACTTTTCGTGTCCTAAAAAAACACCTACACCCTGAGTTGCGTTGTAGGATGGAAGGCAAGTGTGCAGAGAAGGGCGGCAGGAAGGGTTAGAGAGAAGGAAGGGTGATAGAAATAGGGCAATGAGGTATAATTGGCTGATGAATCGGCTGATTTTCACCCATCCCTATGGGGCATCTGTAGATAGACGAGGATATTAGTTGCTTAGATATTCTGGGTTTGCAAGTATCTGCAACAGGGGCAACCATCAGAGGCATACTTTTTGCCATAGTTTTGAGCTTGAGGATTCTTATCACAGAAGGATATAGGGTTGGAAGAGAGCTCTGGAGAACATTTGATAGGACAAGGGGTAACGGTTTTAAATCTGAAGAGGGGAGGTTTAGATTGGATATTGGGAAGAACTTCTTTGCTGTGAGGGTGGTGAGGCACTGGAAGAGGTTGCCCAGAGAAGCTGTGGCTGCCCCATCCCTGGAGGGGTCGAAGGCCAGGCTGGATGGGGCTTGGAGCTACCTGATCTGGTGGGAGATGTCCCTGCCCATAGCAGGGGGGATGAAACTTGATGATCTTGAAGGTCCCTTCCAACTCTATAACCAGTCTATGGTTCTATGATTCTACGATATCCAGTACAACCCAGTGCCAGAGCAGGGTCACCCAGAGCAGGTCCCACAGGAATGTGTTCAGTAGGTTTTGAATGTCTCCAGAGATGGAGCCTCTACCACCTCCCTGGGCAGCTTCTTCCAAGGCTCTGCCACCTCACAGGGAAGAAGTTAATCTTCACATTGAAATGGAACTTCCTATGTTCCAGTTTGAGCCCATTACCTCTTGTCCTTTCTTGTGATCAGAGGGTGGGAAGAAATTTACTTCTTATTCTCTCAAAAGGAGTATTAAAGCAGAAGTAACCCAAGTAAGTGATTTATTGAAGCAGCGTTATAGTAGTAGGGAAATATGCTGAAATAACGCTTCTTTCTTTTTTACCTTTTTCAGACTGGGCCAGAATACGGTCAAGGAATGAATCCCATCAGTCGTCTGGCTCAGATCCAACAGGCCAAAAAGGAGAAGGAGCCAGAGTACGTTCTTCTTTCAGAGAGAGGGATGCCTCGCCGTCGGGAGTTTGTTATGCAGGTATGGTCTGCTGTCCTGCTGGAGATAATGCCCTCGCCGTTTTGCGTTCAGACTCACCCAGAATGATGGTATGGTATGAAAGGGATCCCTTCAAACCATAAGGCTCTTTGCTTTATGGTCAGTTTTACGAGATGAATATGAAATACAGCATCGGAAAACCTGTTTGAACTTTCCTCTTTCTCTTGGTGAAATGCATGGCCATTATCTTATGTGCCTTCTAGATGCCTTTCTCTTCGTGATTTTGCGTTTTTTATATTTTTCTTATTTTTAGTCTACCTGATGGTTTCCATCCTTATCCTTGATGGCTCAGAATTTATCTGTTTTGTCTTGTGGTTTTTGAAAACAATTTTTTCTTGCTGATGTCGATCAGGGGATCACAATACAAACAAGTGTTCTTATGTAGAGCTATGAATATCCCCACATTACCAAACTTTCCGGTTTAAAAAAATAGCATTGTAAATCTTTAGGGATTTTTAGTTCCTTTTAACTCTGTTCATATCTGAAATCCCACCAAAACCCGCCTTCCATCACATGTTTTAGCCTGTCCAGTTAAAGGCTCTGTGCCTAAGACAGAAACAGTAGATTGTTAATGTTTCTTTAGTTCTCAAATTAAGAGCACTCACAGAGATTTAATATAACCACAATATTTTGTTAGGTAGCGCAACGGCAGGTTCAGAAAGATTAGGAACAGGAAAGAATTCTTTTTTTCTCTTGTGTTTTCACTCAGGGGTAATTTTCTGCCGGGACAGTTCAGAACAGAACAGCTCAACGGGTTTTGACTTGTCTACAAAACCACACCAAAATGTCACTTCTCATCACAAGCAGAATTAATGACGTTCCAGCACATCCTTCTTCAGAAAATTAGTTACGTTTTCGCTTAAATCTTTAAATCCTTCCTTCCTGTCAGGCCAGCCATCTCCATTTCCTTGGACCTCAGTGGTCTTTCCTTCTTTGTCATTTTTCTCTCTGAAGCAAAAGAAGAGATTGAGTTCCTTCCGTTGCAGAATCTGATTTATGAGTATAAACTTGGATTTCTAACTCTTTAATGGTGTGTAAAAGTACTTGAAAAAAGCTGATCCTGTCACAGACTATTCCTTTTCCCTCCCTCAGACCACTGTGGGAGTGTGCATGGTTAGAGATGGTTGGGTGAGGTGTCAGAAGAGGACAGTGTAATGCCATCTAATATTAGAAAGATGAACTGAGAAGCTGGGTTGCCATCGGAGGAGTCTCAGTGATGGCAAATCTTTGGTTTGAATTAAAAAAATAATCTTGCAGGCAGTGAATGTGTAGATAGGCTGAGGGGGAAGGGTTTTAAACTGAAAGAGGGGAGATTGAGATGAGATCTCAGGAAGAAATTCCTTGCTTTGAGGGTGGTGAGACACTGAAAGAGGTTGCCCAGAGAAGCTGTGGCTGCCCCATCCCTGGAGGGGTTCAAGGCCAGGCTGGATGGGGCTTGGAGCAACCTGGTGTGGTGGGAGGTGTCCCTGCCCAGGGCAGGGGGGTTGGAACTCTATGATCTTGAAGGTCCCTTCCAACTCTAACCATTCTGTGATTCCATTATACTATTCCCTTATACTATTCCCTTTTTTAGGAAGATTTGTGGAAGAAAGAGTCAAAGAAATCCCATAGCTCAATTGCTTTATTGTCTGTACTTTTAAACACCGTAGCCCCCTTTTTCCCCATGCTTCTGTGATATTTTCACACTAAAATCATCCCACCGTTTCTCCCGCCTTCAGGAAGTCTCAGCGGATTCATTATGAAATGCAGAAAAGCTTATCAGAATAAAAAAGCCTTTGTATAAACTACTTAAACAATGTTTTCATTTAATTTAATTGAATGTGGAAGTAAAATATCCAGAGATAATATGTTCATTTTTATCTGTCACACAAAGAGCAAGTTTAGATGTGATGAAATGGATCCAATTACTTGTCCTGACCACTAGATAAACAGAAGAAAACCTCTGATGACATTAGTTGGTGTTCTGTTCCCAAAGCTAATTTCAGAAAGCTCTTTCTCTTTGTAGTCAGACCTTTAATCCTTGATAGAGGTTATAATAATAGCTGAACCGGTTTTACAGGTCTGAGAAATAGCAGCGCATTGATTTATTGCGAGCTGTGTTATAAATTATCATTTTGTCTTGTCCCATTAAAACTCCACGGTTTTATTGCGTATAAACTGGGGCAGATTGGCTATTTTGTAATTGTGATTGTGGAACTGCATAGAAGATAAGGTGGGGTCTTTTTTCTGATGTTATTAATATTTCTGTCTTAGGAAGCAGAATCTTTTTGTTTAATTATATAAGTGCTTTGAAGGGATATTCATGTTTGTTAACATTTATTTACAACCTCCTCTCTCTGGGTCAAATTTCTAGATATTTCAGTAAAGAAAAATTTGAACTTTTAGGAAAAGAGATACATGGTAACTTGAGGATAGGGAGTAATTATTGAATAACCTAAATTGCTAAACAACCTTTAGTATTTATTTAACAACTCTGTACCATTTTTACAGTTATTTTAAAGCTCTTTCCCGACTGTTTAGCCTCTCATGGTTTTTTTTATTCCCATCATCTTGACTATTGTATTTGTCTGACATCAGTTCCCCCTTTTTAACGCATTTCTGAAACCACACACTGGTTTAAGAGAAAACCTGGCAAATAAAGTGATTTAATGGAGAGGATGAAATGCAGCTATCCAAGCGTTAGGACGGTGCTGATGGCTCACAGCAGACCCACACAGCTGCAGGAGCTCCGGGATGGTACCGACCCCAAGGACTAAGTTGGAGCCTGACTCTTTGTGGATATCCCTGGCCGATAGTTTGTCTTCATTCTGAGGTTTTGATTTCTCCTAGTTTTATGAAAGGCATCTTCGTTGTCAGAAACCCTCTGTGCAGTGCACACCACCGCAGGTCTGCGACGAGGAGCCTTCTTGCCAAAGACTATTTTGATAAAAGCCTGTCGGGTCTAAGTGTGGGAAAGAGAGCAGCCCCCGGTCCCCCCCGTCTCTTGCCACGTGACAAAGGGGGAGGAATGCCAACAAGGGTTTCACCTTTCTCTAGAAACCACCCTGATTTAAATCTCCAGGTTATTGTTTGTTTCTCTGTTGTTCTGGAAACTGTCCCGATGATGCTGGGGAGCTGCTGCAGGCAATATTCCTACAAGGACAAGGAAGTCCAGATCCTGGAGCACTTCCCTCGTTAAGAAAGAGAGGGGAGCTAGAACGGGCGAGATGTTCAGCAGGGAGAGTGGGGTTTGAGAGAGGACCTCATCAATGCTGAGCAACATCTAAAGGGCAGGTGTCAAGAGGAAGGGGTCAGGCTCTTCTCAGTTGTTCCAGGTGACATTGACAAGAGACAACGGGCACAAACTGGAACACAGAAAGTTCCATCTAAACATGAGGAACTCCTTCCCTGTGGAGGTACCAGAGCCCTAGAAGAGGCTGCCCAGAGAGGTGGTGGAGTCTCTTTCTCTGGAGACATTCCAAACCCGCCTGGACATGTTCCTGTGGGACCCGTTCTAGGTGACCCTGCTCTGGCAGGAGGTTGGATTGGATGATCTCCAGAGCTCCCTTCCAACCCCTGCCATTCTGTGGTCCTATGGAAAGAGAGAGACAACTGCTTGCGCACTGAGATATGGAAAAATATAACTATTTGGTGTGAGTTTGGGGACCTTCTGAGAAATCTAAACAAGCTGCTCTTTGTAAAGAGTATTGTAGTCCCCTTCTGCTCTATTCTTACTTTTCCAAGATTCCATTTTCATCAAAGGAGCTGATGGCTGTTGGTAGGTCAGCAGGATGATTGCATGGTGATGTCAAGGAGTCTTGCATTTATCATGATTATGACCAATGTTTTCTTTTTAAGGTAAAAGTAGGTAATGAGATTACTACTGGAACAGGCCCGAACAAGAAAATAGCTAAAAGAAATGCAGCAGAAGCGATGTTGTTACAGCTGGGTTACAAAGCCTCTACTCCTCTTCAAGACCAGCCAGAAAAGGTGAGACCCAATTGTTAATGATGCCCACTTTTCACCCTTGTCTAGATTCCTTAGCTCTATCAGCTAATCGCTAACTAAGAACGGAAGGTTGAGTTTGTACAGCCCCTCTTTTCAGAGGTTGCTTGTCAGAGATCAGCCTTCATTCAGCTCTGTAGCTACAGTAAGTGCAGCTTCTCTTCGTGTAAGACACCAAGTTGGGTGAGAGTGTTGACCTGCTTGAGGCTAGAAAGGCTTTACAGAGGAATCTGGACAGGCTGGATGGATGGGTTGCAGCCAATGGGATGAGGTTCAACCAAGACCAAGAGCTGGGTCCAGCACTTGGGTCACACCAACCCCCTGCAGCGCTCCAGGCTGGGGCAGAGTGGCTGGAGCTGCCTGGCAGAAAAAGACCTGGGGGTGTTGGTTGACCGTGGGCTGAACACGAGCCAGCAGTGTGCCCAGGTGGGCAAGAAGGCCACCAGCATCCTGGCCTGTGTCAGGGACAGCGTGGTGAGCAGGACTCGGGAGGTGACCATCCCCCTGTAGTGGGCACTGGTGAGGCCCCACCTCAAGGACTGTGTCCAGTTTTGGGCCCCTCACCACAAAAAAAGACACTGAGGGGCTGGAGAGGGTCCAGAGAAGGGCAACAGAGCTGGTAAGGGGTCTGGAGCAGAAGTCTTCTGAGAGGAGACTTTCTTGCTCTCTACAACTCCCAAAAGGAGGGTGTAGGGAGGCCAGGGTCGGTTTCTTCTCCCAAGGAACAGGCGATGGGACAAGAATAGGAGGCCTCAAGTTGCATCAGGGAGATTCATATTGGAGATTAGGAATAATTTTGACACAGAAAGGATTATTGGACATTGGAATGGGCTGCCCAGGGCAGTGGTGGAGTCACCATCCCTGGAGGGATCTAAAAGCCGAGCAGACACAGTGCTTAGAGACATGGGTTAGTGATGGGTTTTGTCAGCGTTGGGTTGATGGTTGGACTGGATGATCTGAAAGGTCCCTTCCAACCCAGGCAATTCTATGATTATGATTCTATGATTTTAAGAGTAATTGAGAACAGAAATGTAGTTCCAGAGGACAGTGTGTGTGCAAAAGTGTGCCAATTTCTACTTCCACATCAGGATGAACCTTCCTCTTGCTTTTATTCCATTTTGGGCATCCGTGAGAGGACCGAGAGGAATGATGTTAATCATTTTCATCCATGTAAGAGTCAGAGGAGTCAGCGCTTGCCTTCCCATTCCATGTGGACTAAAAGCATTCCAGAAAAATAATGGCTTTTTCAGGCTTGATGACTGAGAAAGGGAAATGTGTGTAATTTTTATTTTTGTGGAGAAGACGCTCTATTTTACATTCTTATGCGTTGCAGGTGTGTATTTCTGTGTCAGTGATGTGCAGCTTAGCTCTCCTCTTCTGTCATGGCTCGGAACTGATAGAACAGCACACAATGGCCTAATGTTGTTCTGAACACAATGAGCAAACATGACTCCGTATCCAAAAAATGTGAACTGCTCAAATTTTATGTAGTGGGAGTATTCGAGATCATAGAACAAATTTTTATAGCTTTGCTGGGGTTAAGGACATAAAATATCTAGAACATCTGGCTTTATCTGCTGTATATAACACACTGAACATGTTTAAAGCAGATACACAAGTTTGTGTAAATGAAAGCATTTTAATTCTCGAACTGAACTGGGTTGGAGAAGAGGGAAAATAGCCCTTAGATCTCTAATAATTTGAGTGTTGCAAAATTCTTTCCATATAAATTGCACAATAAAGATGCATGGTCAGAAGATACTCGTTTCTCTCTTTGGAGGCCAAGCAGGGTGCCGTGGAGCTGAGCTGCTGTATCAGGCTGGCATCTAAAGGGACAGATTTCACTTGTGTTGGTTCTGATGTTTTTTAAAAAAAAGAAAAAGGGAAACTTCTCTTTCCCCTGCCCCTCTTCTCCAAGTCATAGAATCATAGAATGGTTTGGGTTGGAAGGGACCTTCAAGGTCATCCAGTTCCAACCCCCTTGCCCTGGGCAGGGACACCTCCCACCACACCAGGTAGTTCAAAGCCCCATCGACTTTTGTCCCATTCCCCTCCCTTTAAAAAAAAAACGAAACAAATTCAGTGGTTTTGCCTTACCCCTAGTGCATAAAATGGGACTATATTCATTATTTTAAGGAAGAGCAAAGGTTGTTACAAGAGGCGTGCAGTGCTGATGGGAGCACAGGTAGATGCAGATAATCCAGGTAACGTAAAAAAGTAAAGGCTCTGCTCTTTCCTGAGATAATCCAATGCCTGGAAGAAATCAGTAATGGTTGTGCAGAGCCCCAAGGAGAGCAACTTGAGGCTTTTTTTTTGCAGCTATCAGATTTTTAGCTCTAGAGATGAGAATGGAGATTTGTAACATCTTCATTTTTTCGTGTTTTTGTCTATGCCACTTCTTGCTGCTTCTCAGAGAGAAGAAAACCAGAGCAGGCTGCATCCTTGTGAGCCAGCAGCACTAAGGATAACTGAGCGGTCAATGAATTCTTGTTAAATTACCTATGATGGTCAGGTTAATAAAGAATAAAAAGAGAGGAATGAGGAGAGTTGGAAATGTTCTTCTCCTATTGTAGCAGGGTCCTCCTGATGATTTTCCTGTCATGTCATGGGTGCACAGTATGGATCTGGGACAAACCCATGCAGGTGTGACAGACAGCAGTCAGTACAGATCTTTATCCATTTATAGAAATAGATAAGTATTTCACAAATATGTTCTAAAAATATTTCTAAAATATTTATTAACAATACTGTTGTGATATTATAAATATTGT
>VZRU01014355.1:36387-51175 GCA_013398155.1 Pedionomus torquatus
TGTGGTGGGAGGTGTCCCTGCCCAGGGCAGGGGGGTTGGAACTGGATGATCTTCAGGGTCCCTTCCAACTCTAACCATTCTATGATTCTATGAAATTTTGTTGTGATACTAATTGCTGTGACAATATTATAAATATTATTTTGTTATGATTTGTTTCATCGAGCCGGTTGCCAATGGCTCCTAGTTCATGAGGGAGCTTGGATTTATTTATCCACATTTACAAGTAAATCTGGAGATCTGCAGTCGTATTTGGTTTGCAGACTTCAGGAACAGGCTCCTTTTGAACGTCTGTGTTCATGGCTCCCCTTTTCTGGGTCAGAATAATACCCAGTGTTAAACATAATAAAATTGATCTGAGCACAGTTAGCTTCCTCAAAAAATTCTATATATTAAAAGAATGGAAATTTGCAATCTTTTTTTTTTTTTTCTTCCACTTCAGAAACTACATGGATTCCTTGCAAATAAATATTTTAAAATTACACCCAAAGCACTTTGTAGTGTTTACACATTCTTTCATAGGCAGCTATTGGGATCTTCTTGGTTTAGAATGTCATTTCTCTGTTGTCTGTGTATGTTTCCAGTTGAGAGCTGCTTAAAACATTTGATGTTAAATCTGGTTTGGTAAGACATTGAGTTGAGCCTAATCCTTGGGGAAACATTTATATTTCAGTGTTAGGCAATAATCGTTAATGTTTATTCATGAAGGGTACATTCTTCAAATAACCTATTTTCGACAAAAATTGAGATGCGTTAGCAAAGTTTTGTGAGCAGATGGGGCAATCCCAAGTCGTCCTTTTTAGAGTCATTCAGCTACACTTATAAACAGGAATGTTCTGTTTAAGGCGTCATTTGCTCTTTACTTATTTGCCTTTTTCTACCTGTTTCAGCTTGGAGAAAACAAGAGTTGGAACGGCCAGAATGTTGGGTTTCCTGAGCCAACAAGTAACAGTAAGTATCGCTCTCTGAACTGAGATTTATACTTCTCTTTGTAGGATTTGGATTATTCAAGACACTGGAGATGCTCTCTGTAAATATTTTAGGCTTTTTATTGCAATTAGATGAATTGACTCCTGAGTGTCCTCTGTGGGAGTATAGATTTTTGATTTCATAGAATGATTCTATGATTCTATGAAATCAAAAGCAGTATAGGTTATTCACTATCAAGATAATAACGGAGAGACTTGAGGATTTTGTTACCTTCAAACCACCAGGGACTAACATACAACTACTTAGGCTGAGCTTGAAAAGAGGTATGTTGGAGAAAGACCCTTTGCAAGGTAATTTCCACCACCTCTTGCCCAACTATCTATAGACATGAATGAGTGCAGAAACAAGAAGATTTTTACTTACTCATTGAATTACTGAATCCTTCAGATTGTAAGGAATTTTGGAAAGTTAACTAAGCTGCCTCCTCAGAAAGGGCAGAGTTCAGACAAGTTTGCTTATGTCTTTTGTCAGTTCCCCAAGGATAGAAGCTTCTGTGGGCTGCCTGTTCCAGTGCTTGATTCTCTTCACATTGATTTTTTTCCCCCCTTTTATCCCAGTCAGAACATCTCCTGTTTGTTTCTATCACGTTCTGTTCTGCTACAACATCTCAGTAATGTACCTGGCTCCATCTTTTTAGTAACCTATTCCTGGGCATTGGAAGGCTGCTTTTTGGTCCCCAAAAGTCTGCCACTGACATAGAATCATAGAATCCTCCAGGCTGGAAGGGACCTCCAAAGGGCATCTAGTCCCACCTCCCCGCAGTCGCAGGGACACCCCCAACTAGCCCAGGTTGCCCAGGGCCTCATCCAGCCTCACCTTGAATATCTCCAGGGAAGGGGCCTCAACCACCTCCCTGGGCAACCTGCTCCAGTGTTCCACCACCCTCATAGTGAAGAACTTGTTTCTAAGATCAAATCTAGATCTGCTTTTCTCCAATTTAAAGCCATTGCCCCTCGTTCTGTCACTGCAGGCCTTTGTGAACAGCCCCTCCCCAGCCTTCCTGGAGCCCCTTCAGGTACTGAAAGGCTGGGATTAGGTCTCCTGGGAGCCTCCTCTTCTCCAGGCTGAACAACCCCAGCTCCCTCAGCCTGTCAGTAGTTTCTATACCATAGATCTTAAAAGCCATACTATGGCTTTTATTTGTGATGTGTAGGAAGGATTCCCGGGTAGAAAATGTGGTGAGCGTTTTTTGGATGTTATTTAGGTAAACAAGAAGTTCAGCTGATGCCTTCCTGCTGAACGGCTCTGTTATTCAGGATGTGACTGAGGGCAGGGGATTGTAGCACGTGGAGAAGGTCTACACACTATCACTTGATGTTTCTCATCATTTACCCATAGACGTGATGCCTTGTCGAGACACTGGGCTTGCAGTCAAGAAGGGGATGGTCTGCCTGTAGGTGTTTACTCGCGACCACTTTGCCAGCTCTTCTTCTAGTAGAACTGTGGTCATTTCCCACGTGGGGAACACATAAAAAACCCTGAAGAAGAAAAAGTACTATTAAGAGTTTTCCTTGTTACACCCCTGTTCATCTTCCCCAAAGCCTTCAAGTCCAAAGCTTCAGAACTTTTCAGTCCAGGAGAACTGAGGAGATTTGCAGTGTCTTCTCCTTTGGAAGGAAAGAAGAGATCACTTGCATGCGTGATCACTCATGCACCTGTGAAGTGCAGGATTTTTAAGGCAGTTGCAAACAAAATCCAGTGTTGGAGATCAAAAATGTCCCATCCTTTCCGATATGAATATGCTAGTTTAAATTTCAGCACAAGATATTGGTAGGTGTATCAGTTCTTGCAGTGTCACCACTAATGTAAGAAGTTTTAAGGAGGGCAAACAAAGGATCTTCCTCCCTTCTATATCCTCGCTTGTAAGAGAAACAACACAATTATAAAATGGTTTGGGTTGGAAGGGACCTGAAAGATCACCCAGTCCCACTGGGCAGGGACACCTCCCACCACACCAGGTGGCTCCAAGCCCCATCCAGCCTGGCCTTGAACCCCTCCAGGGATGGGGCAGCCACAGCTTCTCTGGGCAACCTCTTCCAGTGTCTCACCACCCTCACCGCAAAGAAGTTCTTCCTGAGATCTCATCTTAATCTTCCCTCTTCCAATTTAAAACCCTTCCCCCTCATCCTATGGCTCCCCTCCCTGATCAAGAGTCCCTCCCCATCTCTCCTGGAGCCCCTTTAGGGACTGGAAGGGGCTCTAAGGTCTCCCCAGAGCCTTCTCTTCTCCAGGCTGGACAACTTCAACTCTCTCAGCCTGTCCTCACAGCAGAGGAGCTCCAGCCCTCCCAGCATCTTCGTGGCCTCCTCTGGACTCTTTCCAACAGTGTTGTGAAATTTCATACATTTCCATACTGTGAAATGTGCAGTTTGCAGTTCTTGTGACCTTAAAACCTGACTTTCTTGAAAATCTGAAGCTCTGAGATTGCTGTGTCTCCAATTTGGCAGCTCATATTCAGATTTCCAGGAGTTTTATTCCAGGGAAACACTTGTCTCCCGTTAGCCGACGCGCTCTGCTTCAGTTTGCTTTTCCAGGCAGATACTCTTTCTTTGTGTACATAAAACACTGGGTTTCCATCTGAAATGGTGGGAAATAAGAACTGGAATGGTAAAGTGAAGTTGGATACTTTAGTGTAACAAAACAAAAAAATCCTAAGAGTGACATATTTTAGTGCAGTTGAAGAATGGATTTCCTTGTGCCCTTATTTTGCTGGGAAGTAGCCTTCAGACTGTATCCTCCCATGCACCTGCTCAGTGCATTTTTCATATTCTCTATTAAATATCCTTTCAAAATTAACTTCTGTTCCTCTTCATTGTGTGCTTTAGCTGCCACCCTTGCAGCACGGCTTCTCCTCCTACACACCAGCAGAGCTTCTTCCCACAGGTTTACTTCTTTACCTTTCCTGTTCATTTCACGGTCTTAAAAGATGGAACAAGGAGCTCTTTGTTTCTGGGTTTGGGATATCTCAGGCATTTTTCACACGTGAAATAACAGGAACGTTGAGTGGGTTTTTCTCCCTGATGTTTCTGGAAGAGCCATTGAGATCCTCTGGGCAGACCACAGGCCTTGGCAGCCGCTGTGGGAGATGTTTACTGTCAACAGAACGCTCATTTATCTCTCTGGATTTGACCTGAGCAGTCGTCAACAAAAAAAAAAAACATGAAGCAAATAAACAATCCCAATGCAAAGTGCATTTCCTTGGGAAAGTATTCGGGTGTTATATTTCTGGATGGGGTAATCCCAAACATCATATAGTATGTATGTCTAGTCTTCTAGTGCCATGGAGATGCTGGGAGGGCTGGAGCTCCTCTGCTGTGAGGACAGGCTGAGAGAGTTGAAGTTGTCCAGCCTGGAGAAGAGAAGGCTCCGGGGAGACCTTAGAACCCCTTCCAGTCCCTAAAGGGGCTCCAGGAGAGATGGGGAGGGACTCCTGATCAGGGAGGGGAGCCATAGGATGATGGGCAATGGTTTTAAAGTGAAAGAAGGAAGATTTAGATAAGATTTCAGGAAGAACTTCTTTGCTGTGAGGGTGGTGAGGCACTGGAAGAGGTTGCCCAGAGAAGCTGTGGCTGCCCCATCCCTGGAGGGGTTTAAGGCCAGGCTGGATGGGGCTTGGAGCAACCTGGTGTGGTGGGAGGTGTCCCTGCCCAGGGCAGGGGAAACTTGATTATCTTGAAGGTCCCTTCCAACTCTAACCATTCTGTGATTCTATGTGTTCTAGGAGAACCTTGCAGATGAGCTAAAAAGAACAGAAATATATTGAAATAGATGAAAAAAAAACCCAGATTTTATATATAATCCTCTACCAAGGAAAAAAGTGTCCCTAGGTGTTCTTCTAAGATCGTCACCCTCTAATTTTCCATAGTGTAGTTTTCCTTTATCTATTTGCAGCAATTTTGGGTGTCACAAACTAAGGATTGAAATACTAAGAGTCGGGAAAAAAATCCCTAAATTCCATTCAGAGCAATCCTACCTCTCTGTAAAGGACAGGGCTCTTTGTTTTTCTTGCCTAACATTTTATTACTCGGGCTTCGTGCATGACTTTACAGTCTTTGTTCTTCAGAGTACATCTGCTCCTGCTGTTTGCTCACCACCTGAAATCATAACCATTTGTTTGTGACATCACAATTAGTTACTGTGAAGATGATTAGATTGTCACCGACAGATGATTATGATTTCAGATGGTAAATGAGCAGCAGGAGCAGATGATCTCCTAAGGAACAGATACTTGATCTCATGCGATTGTTCTCAGGAAAATAAATTTAAAAAAAAAAAAAAAAGAATGAAGGAAATAGATATTCACAAGAGTTTCTTAAAGCTGTAATGAGGAAACTTGGGCCTTTTTCTATAAAGAACACGTACTTTAGTAATTTTATCTATCTAATTAAATAATAAGAGATTAAGAATTTAAGAAATATAAAAAAATATGAAAATACATGTTGTTATTGGAAGCCCTTATTAAACATTGTAAGGCCTGCATTTGAATTCTTAGAATCTTTCTTCACCCCTTTTTTTTTTTTTTGGAAAATAAAACTGCAAAATAACTTGTGTGTTTATGAAATTTTGCATACTAAATATAGGTTTGCTTTGGAGTAACCAGAATGTATGTGAACTTTATAATTATGGCCCTTGCTAGTTTTATAAAGGCATTTTTTTAAATACAATCATAAAATCATAGAATGGTTAGAGTTGGAAGGGACCTCAAAGATCATCCAATTCCAACCCCCCTGCCCTGGGCAGGGACACCTCCCACCACACCAGGTTGCTCCAAGCCCCATCCAGCCTGGCCTTGAACCCCTCCAGGGATNTAATCCGCTACGTGTTTATTTTTCAACTTATGGGTTTTGGTGAAGATTTCCAGCAGATAAATTAATACCTCTATATTTCCATGGACAGTAACTGGAGCCTAGGGTCTGGCAATAAATTCTTCTGTATTTTAGACATTTTTTAATTGGAATTTACATGTGTTAAATATTTTGCTGAAATATTTTAACTCATTTGGGTGCATTTCAGAGCTGATTGGCAGTGGATCGGATGCAGTTTTGCTCACTAAGTACTACTGTTCTGTTGGACTTTGCTTTTGAATTGCTTCCAGAATTACTCCCCTTTGTCAACTCTTAATACACTCCGGTTGGGAGTGGGACAGATACATCATTACACATTTGTTGGATTAGTTGTCATTCTGAACAGAAAACATAGTAAGAGGGGTTGACACCACCATGTATTTAATGAAGCACAGGAAGCAGAACGATAGTTTCCCCTGTGTTTCATTGGAGGGCTTTTATTTGATTAATTTTGTGGAGTTCTTTTAGCAAACCCAGTGTCAGGTGAACATTACACCATCAGTGTGTGTTTCAGGGTGCAGTTCCATCAGCTGAGGCGCTTCTCAGCACGTCCAGGGAGGAGATTATGCCCCTCTGCTCTGCTCTGCTAAGAACCCACCTGGAGCACTGCCTCCAGCTCTGAAGTCCTCAACATAGAAAGGACATGGACCTGTAGGAGCAGGGCTGGAGAAGGCCACGAAGATGCTCAGAGGGCAAGAGCCCTTCTGCTGTGGTGACAGGCTGAGACAGTTGGGGTTGTTCAGCCTGGAGAAGAGAAGACTCCAGAGGGACCTTAGAGCCTCTTCCAGTCCCTAAAGGGGCTTCAGGAGAGATGGGGAGGGACTCTTGATCAGGAAGGGGAGCCATAGGATAAGAGGTAATGGTGTTACATTGAAAGAGGGGAGATTTAGATGAGATCTCAGGAAGAAATCCTTTGCTGTGAGTGTGGTGAGGCACTGGAAGAGGTTGCCCAGAGAAGCTGTGGCTGCCCCATCCCTGGAGGGGTTCAAGGCCAGGCTGGATGGGGCTTGGAGCAACCTGGTGTGGTGGGAGGTGTCCCTGCCCAGGGCAGGGGGGTTGGAACTCAGTGATCTGGAAGGTCCCTTCCAACTCTAACCATTCTGTGGTTCTATGATTCTATGTACAATTTAAGTCTCCTGCAATACTGCCATTTCCTTTTTGGGTGTAGAGAAAATGTTCCAGTGAAACTGAGCTTATAAAGATCTGACTTTGTGAAGAACTGAACGGTATTAACTTCGGTGCCATAGTTATTTTGAGGTTAAAAGAACTAGGATTTTAATGAGTGACATTATATAACATCAGTTGGCTGAAGGTCATGCAGGCGAGATCTTTTGATTGAAGGACATTGTGAAATGAGAAGGCATTTTTTTATGTCTGAATATTGCAGTAGCTGGTGACGTAGAAATAGCGGAGATAGCTGTGGTAAGGAGGTAATGATTGCATCGTGGTATTTCGAGCCAAGATTGTGCGTAGAGTATTATTGAGAACATAATGGCTGTGCTATTTGCCTGGTCAATTGTGCGACTGACGTCTTCTGCATTCCCACCGAGGTAATAAAACAAAATTTGAAAATATTCTGGATATAAATAGGCTTTTACGGTGAGGGGTGTATAAAATGATGATTTCATATTATGACAATATTTACATTTTTCAGTCTCGTTATTGGAATAGTTGTGTGGTTTTGTAGATTCTCTTTTTTGCTCTCAGGAGATCCGTGACGGGCCATATTCTAGGGCATAGAATCACAGAGTGGTTGGTTAGAAAGGACCTTAAAAATGATCAAGTTCCAATCCCCCATGTTGAAAACCTGCAGTTCTTTGGAGGAATTATCAGAGAATAGAATGGTTAGAGTTGGAAGGGACCTTCAAGATCATCCAGTTCCAACCCCCCTGCCCTGGGCAAGGACACCTTCCACTAGACCAGTTTCCTCCAAGTCCCATCCAGCCTGGCCTTGAACCCCTCCAGGGATGGGGCAGCCACAGCTTCTCTGGGCAACCTCTTCCAGAAATCATACATTTGCCTTGGAGTCTAAATGGTTTTGCAGTTGTCTGGTCCGTGACAGCAGGGGCAGACAATGGAAAAGCGAGAGATTTATTCTTAGGTAAGAGAGATCTTTTGGTTCAGAGACTTCAGAAGATGGTGAGAGGCTGCTAACAATTACTGCCAGGGATGAGTAAGCCGTGTTTTTCAAATGGTAGTGATTACACCGCATAGCTTGCCTGAATATTTCCATAGCACGTTTGCCCACAGGTTTAAATAATATAAATGGAAATCATTTGAACGTGTTTCGCGAATGTCCCTCTAAGTTGCGTCCAGCAGAAGGTGCAGTGTTGTTAGACTTAATGGTGGTATTACAGATTCTGTGGTTCCTCCTCCTTGTAAGTTACCTTTGGAGTATGGTGAAGTTAGTGTGGGGTAAACAAGTAGCAGACATGAAAATCCATATATTTTTTTAGCTGAAAACCAAACAAAACTGTGAAAGTACTCACCTAGAGTTCTCCTGAAATGCCAAAAGATGTTGTAGTATTTCCCTCTCCTATGTTTCTATTAAAGTGCTTATTGGAGAACTAATTAAGATACTTTCTGAAGAATTCCTTTGTTCCTACACTTACTCCTCTGCCGATGTCATGCTCCTTGTCCCGTGATAACATCTTTACAACTAAACTGCTACATATAAAAACTCTTCTACAACTCAACAAAGTAAGCAGACAACAGCGAGGAATATTAGTAAAAAGTCCCCCATAATGTCTTCAAAATGTATAATGAATTACAATTAATAGGTGCTCAAAAGTTGACATCAGCCTGGAGAAGGCTCCGGGGAGACCTTGGAGCAGCCTTCCAGGATCTGAAGGGAGCTCCAGGAGAGCTGGAGAGGGACTCTTGGTCAGGGAGTGGAGTGACAGGACAAGGGGTAATGGTTTTAAACTGGAAGAGGGGAGATTTAGATTGGATATTAGGAAGAACTTCTTTGCTGTGAGGGTGGTGAGGCACTGGAAGAGGTTTCCCAGAGAAGCTGTGGCTGCCCCATCCCTGGAGGGGTTCAAGGCCAGGCTGGATGGGGCTTGGAGCAACCTGGTGTGGTGGGAGGTGTCCCTGCCCAGGGCAGGGGGGTTGGAACTGGGTGATCTTGAAGGTCCCTTCCAACCCACACCATTCTATGATTCTATGAAAGAGGTTTTCAAAGAGACCCCAAGTTTTTATTCCCTTTTTAAAATGAATTTGTAAGAAGCTTCATGAAACATAGGCCCTGAATATAAAAAGTTAATAGCTTGCAACTATATTAATGTAATGTCTGGAATATTACATTACTTTGTTTCCAGAGATAATCAATGATGGTAATATAATATCTGCCTCTCAGAGCCAATGCATGATTTGAATTAATTATTGCTTATAAAGCACTTTGAAGTCTTTAGCGGAAAAGTGTTGGGTAAGTGTAAAAGTACTATTATTAATTTAACATCACCATTAGGGTAAAGCCAGTAAGTACTTTAGGAGCATTTGCTGTACTCTGCTCAATATCTTCTTATTCATCATATGCTGCATATTAGTTATTTTAACATTTAGAAAGCTTAGTAATCTGGAAGCATTCCAAACCATTGTTCCAGACAGCAGTTAGATATTTGGGTGGATCATGTAAAAACAGTGAAATGGCTGAGAAAGCATGTAAAATGTTTGTTTTAAGTAATATTACATCAATGGAACAGACATCTGCAGTGTTGGACTTGGTTTTAAACTTCTTCAAACTTTTTTTTTTTTTTTAAGCTAAAGTGTTACTATGTGTTTTCTAAAGTCGGTTGAGGCTAATATCATATTAGAAATTTAGAAATTTAGAAAAAAGTATATTGTTTTACACTTGTTCCCTTTTCATTTCCATTTCTCAAATATTTGCAGGAAATCAGATTTAGGGTGGGGAGGTCTTAGGAGGTGGTGAACACCTGCCACTTGGTGTTATTGGTGCTCCTTGGTTTTAGAACCTCCCATCGACTATCAGTATCTGTAATATCTATTTTAATTTTCAGTCTTGCTGTCTCTTGTATAAGACTTCTTAAAAATATGAATAGTGATAGGCTTTGGAAATTATAACCTCAGAAAAAGGGTATAGAATTACTCTATCAGGTAGTAGTTATGCACAATAAAATAGAATCATAGAATTACAGGATGGTTAGAGTTGGAAGGGACCTTGAAGATCATCGAGTTCCAACCCCCCTGCCCTGAGCAGGGACACCTCCCACCACACCAGGTTGCTCCAAGCCCCATCCAGCCTGGCCTTAAACCATACTTTTTGGTGTTTTCACAGTTCTTGTTATCTGTAAGGTTATCTTCTAAATTGTCTCAAATAGGGAAATAGTTGCACCAGGGGAGGTTCAGATTGGATATCAGGAACAATTTTCGCCCAGAAAGGGTCATTGCACATTGGAATGGGCTGCCCAGGGCAGTGGTGGAGTCACCATCCCTGGAGGGATTTAAAAGCCGGGCAGACATGGTGCTTGGAGACATGGGTTAGTGATGGATTTTGTCAGCGTTGGGTTGATGGTTGGACTGGATGATCTGAAAGGTCCCTCCCAACCCAGGCAGTTCTATGGTTCTAAATTTTAGGGATCTTGTCCTCCATCTTTCCTGATGGTGTTATCTCGAGTTTGTGCTTAGCTCTGGAGTTCAGTGCATGGTCCACTGGCTTTGGAACCAGTTGTAAGACTGGGGAAAACACCTTTAAAGTAGGTGTTCAGGGTCCACCCAGGCTCCGCAGCCCCAGGAAGATGACGTCTTTGCAAACAGTATAAGCTGATGTTCCAGCTTTCTGAGAGCAATATTAATTTAAAAGCCAAATGTGTGAGTAAATCGATTAAAAGATGCCCCTCTAAGCAGTTTGCTGAGTCAGCAATGAGGAAGCTCCATTTTCACTGTGCAGTGGAAAATGGGGATATTAATTACTGGTAATATTTTTTTGAGTCTTCTTGTGGTCGGCATTTTATTTAAAAATACTACTTGCACTACCAGCATTAGACAAATCCTTTCTAGGTAACTGGAAATTAATTTTCTACTCTTCTTTGAGTTTATTCTACATTCTGACATTAATTTGCGTACCCCGAATTAAGCATGGAACCCTTTGATTTCTCTTGGGGTTACTCCACCAGTTGACAAACAGATTTATCATCTCTCGAACGAAGTGCCCTTTGGCTCAGGTTCACCCACGTCATTTTCGGGTATGTGCTAGAAGATTAAAGTATGCTATTCAGGTGAAATTACACATTTCAAAGATCATTTTTCCATTTATTAATAATAGGAAGGAGGTTTTCCTCTTGTATCAGCAAGCTCCTCATTCCAATCAATGCTTTGTTTAGATGAAAACTAGCAAACTACATCTCCTAGATGGAGATGAAAATTGGCCTCAGTTCTGTACATTTCCACGCACGTGAATATCAGCAGAAGTGGTCAAGCCTGTCCTCCAGTTTTCAAGCAGGTTTGGGGTTGAGATTTCTCCTCAAAACTTATTGAAAAATTTCAAGTCCATACAAATTATCCCTAATTTAAATGTCACTATTTAAAAGCAGTTCACATAAATAAATGGAGGTCTTTTTACTGTTTACATTCACTCCTACTGTCATTAATCACAGAATGGTTAGAGTTGGAAGGGACCTTCAAGATCATCCACTTCCATCCCCCTGCCCTGGGCAGGGACACCTCCCACCACCCCAGGTTGCTCCAAGCCCCATCCAGCCTGGCCTTGAACCCCTCCAGGGATGGGGCAGCCACAGCTTCTCTGGGCAACCTGGGCCAGTGTCTCACCACCCTCACAGCAAAGAAGTTCTTCCTGAGATGTCATATAAATCTCCCCTCTTTCAGTTGAAAACCCTTCCCCCTCATCCTATGGCTCCCTTCCCTGATCAAGAGTCCCTCCCCATCTCTCCTGGAGCCCCTTTAGGGACTGGAAGGGGCTCTAAGGTCCCCCTGGAGTCTTCTCTTTTCCAGGCTGAACAACCCCAACTTTCTCAGTCTGTCCTCACAGCAGAGGTACTCCATCCTTCCCAGCATCTTCATGGTCTTCCTCTGGACCTGCTCCAACAGTTCTGGTGATTAAAAAGACATTCATTTAATTAATGTTTAAAGGCAACTTTAAATTATTTTGTGAATTAACAGCCTGAAGTGGTGTAGTGAGCAGGAGGCAGAAGATTGTCATGAAAGAACGATCCTGCTGCTGTTTCGCAGTAGCAGCCGTTCCTCGTGGTCTGTAGGTCTTCAAACCTTAATTTGTTCACGTTGCCTCAGTTTGAAAGTCTAGTTTGGTGCCTTCTGAAGAAGAGCGGGAGAAGAGGGAGGAGAGGGGTGCTTCGGGTCGGCTTTGTGGCTACATAAATCATGCAATTTCATTTACTGTTACTGTAAGAAAAAAAGATACAGCTCCCACAGGCTCACCTCGTTTTCCACTGCAAAATACGTTAATGAGAATTGCCTCCACGTTAAGCCCGTTCTGGAGTGATGAGATTGATCTCTGTGGNTGATCTCTGGTTTTTTGTTTTTTTTTTTTTCTTTTCTTCTTTTCAGCACCAAAGGGAATACTCCATCTCTCTCCCGATGTCTATCAGGAGATGGAAGCGAGCCGCAACAAAGCCGCCCCTGGTACCACTGTAAGCTATTTGTCGCCCAAAGAAATGAGCCAGACTTCTAGCTCTTTCTTCAGCATATCTCCTACAACAAATAGCACAGCTACCATTGCCAGGGAACTTCTCATGAACGGAACGTCCCCAACTGCCGAAGCCATAGGTCTAAAAGGAATATCTCCTGCTTCCCCCTGTTCTGCAGTGCAGCCTTCAAAACAGCTGGAGTATTTGGCAAGGATTCAAGGCTTTCAGGTATGGGAAGGGGAAAATGAAGCTCTTCAGCCAGAATCATAGCATTGCCACCAAGGTTTCACTCTTGCCCTCTTGAATGCGGGCATGCATGTAACTTATCTTGTAAAATTAGCTGGTGTCCAAGGCAGTTTCTGGGTCCAGGAGATACAACCCTGCACCAACGTACATGTCCCTCCGTCGTATTTTTTTGTTCCTTCCTTCCCTTCACCTTACTGCAGGCCATCTATCTCTTCTTTCATTGTTCTCCTTAAATAATTGCAGGCTTAAATCATGCTTTTTAATTGCACTTTTCTGAAAGCCTTCACCTCTTGGCGTTAGAAGCTTTACGTGCTGCTCTGGTGTTGGTTTCTCGCTTGGGTTCCGATCCAGAAGGTACCGACGCACCACCTTCACCTTGCGTTTGTCTTCTGGGCTGGGTCTTGAAAGCCCTTGCTCCGCGTCCCACCCCGCACCTCTTCACTGTAACCCAGGGAACGAGGTTCCCATCGGGAGGTGCAGCCTGGGAGCAGAGCTGGTGTCAGAGCAGCACGGAACGGTTTTGAGAGCGCAGCCGATACTAGAGAACGTCAGATGTTCTGCACCGGGTCAGCGCCTGGGTCCTTCAGCCCCGGTGACCCGTGTCCAGCAACAGCCGATACCTTACAATTTCCTAGGAGGGTGGTGACGGCCCCTGTAGCACATCCAGTCACTTCTGCAGTGGGAAAGATGGGATAAAACAGCCTCTTCCCCATCACCATCACGTGCAGAATTACACGTGTGTGACGGATAGTAGCTCGTTTCACCGCCTGGCACCGTCGGAGGGCAGGTCCAGCTCTGTAGAAACATTCTTTTGCCTGTCGTAGGTTTTTGATTGTTGTTTTGGTCGGTTTTGGGGTTTTTTTCCCTCCCCCTGAATTTCTGAATTTGGTCATTTTGAAAAGTTGCTCTCCCACGTTCCAGCACATGTAACTTGATCTCGGAACTAAATTCTGGAAATGGGAGTTTCTGTTAGAATTTTTGCATGCCTGATGATGATTTTTTTTAGATTTTTTTTTTTTTTTTTTAATCAAAAGCCCCCCACAATTTACAAATTCCACAGTCATTGGAAGTGGTTTCAAAGAGGCTGCTCTTTTAAAGGACACAAGGAACAGACGTTCTGTTGGCATAAGCGGCCCAGTTAAACGACACTTGTGCACGTGGGATGTCAGCGGTTGTGGACTGGCCCTGGCGCTGCTTCTGTAAAACGTACCTTTGGCTTTCGTTCGCTCTTCGTTTTTAAAATGTCATTTTTTATTTTTTATTTTTTTTTTCCCGAGTCGGGGGTTTGAATGTCTCTTTAATGCAAGAAACGGTAAAAGCCTCGGCCTCACCGTGGCAGAGCTAAGCTGCTGGTAGGAATTTGGTTTCCCCTGCCCTAGAAAGAGATGAATTCCCGTGACAAGAAATCCAATCCCTGAAGTTTTCACTGCTGAGCTTTGACTTTCTCCTCTGACGGCTCGTGTCTCCCGGTGACGCTTTCATTTCCATGCACAATTTATCTCCCTCTTTTGATTCCTACTCGCCCTACACTGTGTGGTTACTGTAAAACGCTTGGTCGTGTTTGTCCCGGGGTGGTTTTTGGGTTTTTTTTCTTTGTTTGCTTGGTTGTTGGGGTGTTTTGGGTTTTTTTTTTTTTGTTTTTTTTTTCCATGTTTGGATTCTAGACGCTTCTATAGAAATTGTTTTTTCGAGGGTCTTACCTTGAAGCCAAAATAAAAGAGAATCCCTTTCATCCGCCACCTCACCTACTGCTGTTTGACTCGGCCCTGAGACGAACCCGGCGGTCGGGCAGAGAGTTGGGATCCTCAACGTCTCTCTCCGAGTTTGAGAACAGAATCTCTGTGGGAAATGGCTCGGTGGCCTCTCAGGTGCTTGTCACGGGTCTCTCCACCGTTTCAGCCCGCGAAGCTCTTTGTCTCTTCCCGAGTCTAAAAAGCCGGTTTCTTTACAGGATGACTTTCTCAGGCAGAAAAAACACCACATTAGCCAACTCCTGCCTTGTTTCATGTTTCCCGAATGCCACCCTCCCACACCTCCCCCTCCCCAAAAAATGATTTTTTTTTTTTAATTTTTTTTTTTTTTTAATTT
>VZRU01014355.1:58675-69572 GCA_013398155.1 Pedionomus torquatus
TTTTTTTTCTTTTTTTTTTTGAGTGTATGGCATGTTCTTCTCAGCGGGATTCGCCTGTCGTGCCGCAGTAACATTCTGATGAGGTCTAAGGAGCGACCCCAAAAGGAGACAAAACTGTGTTGCCTTTTACAGGTTTTTAAGCCAGATTAGGAAAGCCTGAAGAGCTTGCTTTGCTTTTAAAGGCAGCTGTAAGGTTTCTGCAGAGGTTTTGCTTCATTTTTCGTGGGATCGGGTCTTGTCTATCCTATTTTTACTAGAAGATTATGGGCAGCTGGAAGAGCAGAGATGAAGCCATCATCTCTAGCCATTGTCTGTCACAAGAAACCGGCGTTTCAGAGGGGCAAGGGAGTTTTAATCAGTGTAAAACTCCCATTTTATTTGGCTGTTCTTAAAACGTTTAATTCAAGCTGCTGGTAAAAAGCCAGGAGAAAAATAAATCTCAGTTTCTCGTTACCCTCCTGCTTGAGATGGGAACCGAGGGGGACATCCATGGTAGTTGTCCTGTCCTCCAACGCTCTCATGGATAAAAGCAAGATGAGATGTTGATACCCTAAAAGTTGTAAAAGCAAAAAGGAAGCGAGTAGAAGACGACTTTCAACCAAACCGTGCACCTTCCAGGTATTAAGCAGATTGGGAAAAGTACCGCTTTTATTTGCCTTCGCAGGCCGCCTTTAAGCCTCTAAATCATATTATTTGCCCCTTTCCCAGACATTTTATCAGACTCTGTGCAAGATTCTCAAAGGAAAAAGGAGAAGTCACCTAGAAAATTCTCAGGATGAGTTCCTTTTGAGGAGGAGGTCCAGACGCTCTTAGCCGTGTTTTAGGTTGGCGGGGCTGGTTTTGTCTGTTTGGTTGGAAGTTTCCCGGTTGGTCGTTACCATAAACTAAGCCCATGAGTTATTTACATGGTAACATGAGGATATTTCCTGCCCTGAAGTGTTTGGTGTTTTACAATAACGCGGAGCTGTGGGAAGTCAGACCCAGCTTCCATGGACATAATCCATGCCATTCTCATTTCATCCCCCTACTTGTTTATGCTGCTCTGAAGTCGCTCCGTTGTTCTTTGCGGTAAAGATCGCCTTTTGCGATGCAGTCATAACTCAAATATAATATTTAGACGTTTCAATGGATTTTAGGTGGTCCCTGTCAATTTGGTAACAGCTACATTCTGGGCTACCAGCCAGCTTGGCCTTTGTCTTAGCATTTATTTAGGCTAGAGTATGATATGTAAACAGAAAAAAAAAAAAAAAAAGACTTTGTAAGCAAAAAGCACATTTAAGCCCTCTGAATAATTATATATTTAAGACAGCCAAATGACAAAGTGGTTTTCAGCCTGCAAAGTCAAGCACCTAGAAATTAGGAAATTCCAGATTATGTGCGGCGTTGGTTTGATCCTGAGTGTACTCAGTGCGTGCTCCGAACGTGAGGTTCTTCTGGGGAGGGGAAAAAATACACGTAAAATCCCATCGACAAAGATTGTGTCGTAGCACGTGCACAAACGGGTAGAATCGAGTGTGCTCAGGCCAGGGTGAGGCTAGAATTTCTGAATCTTGCTTCAATTTGAAGATTAATGGACTTAAGTTGGAGAAGGGTAGATTTAAGTTGAATATTAGAAAAAATTTCTTTACTCTGAAGGTGGTGGAACACTGGAGCAGGTTGCCCAGGGAGGTGGTTGAGGCCCCTTCCCTGGAGATATTCAAGGTGAGGCTGGATGAGGCTCTGGGCAACCTGGGCTAGTTGGGGGTGTCCCTGTGACTGTGGGGAGGTGGGACCAGATGACCTTTGGAGGTCCCTTCCAGCCTGGATGATTCTATGATTAAAAAAATGTTCATTGGTGGGTTTAGTTACATCAATTTTCCCCAGGCTTTTTTAAAAAGGAAAAAGAAAACCATTTTGTCACGGCATGACGGGGCGGCTGTTGCGTTTCTGAGTCCATGGCATCGGTGCAAAGATTTCATCTGAGCTGAGAGCAAAAGCAAATAATTGCCTAAAAGCCGAGTGGGTAGCAAAATCGATGGGTGTACTCGCCAGGAGTCACAAAGTTCTGCTTGTCCCCTTGCCAAATATCAAAGGAATTCCATTTTCTGGGGAAGAGAGATGCTACCGATGGCTTGTGTTTGAGAAGGGGGGGTGGTGGGGCTGGATTGAGACGTTATTTGCCATCACCTTAAATAAAGAGAATAAAACAAATCGTTAGGAGACAAACAGAAAGTGCACCAAGCATATACCAGGCACTACAATTAATAAATTGTAAATATTAGAGCTCTTAATGGTCCCACTTATAAAAAAATCCACAACTTTTCTTTCTTCTTCCTGTGTGTTTGGTAGAATTTTGCCTGTTGTTCTACAGTTTCCCTGGCAGCAGGTTTTTTGGGTACAAGTTACAGATGACAGGACAAGGGGTGATGGCTTCAAGTTGCGCCAGGGGAAGTTCAGGTGAGATATTAGGAAATATTTCTTTACTGAAAGGGTTGTCAGGTATTGGAATGGGCTGCCCAGGGAGGGGGTTGAGGCACCATCCCTGGAGGGATTCAAGAGAGAAGTTGACTTGGTGCTCAAGGATATGGCTTAGTGTTGGGTGGTGTGGGGTGGTGTTGGGGTTTTTTTTTTGATATTTTTTTTTTCCCATTGATTGGACTAGATGATCTTAAAAGGTCCATTCCTACCTAGGTGATTCTGTGATTCTGTGATACTCGTTCTTACAAAAACCAGGCAACAGACATGCTGGGGCAGTGTCGAGCTGAATTATCTGCTGCATTTTAAAGTTTCAAATGAAATAAGTGCAAGGTAGCCGTATGCTATAAAACTTCAGCTCTAGAAACTCCTCTTTAAATTGTGTCACCTGTGATTTTTTTAAATTGTCTCCTTCGGGTTGTAAGCTTCTTTGGATGGGTCAGTCACCTGAAGGGCTGTGATTTCCATGGAGGTGCTTCGATTTGTGTCAGCTGCGAAGGCTGATAGAGCTTGACTTCAGGACCTGTCCCTTTCTGTGCTTATGAAGGTGATTTTTGCCATGATTTCCTTTCGATGGTGGTGTCAGGGGATCTGGTGTAGGGGAGAACTCTGTAGAGTGGGGCTGGTGGTTGGACTCCATGATCCCAAGGGTCTTTTCCGACCGGAATGATTCTGTGGTTCTATTCTATGATTCTATGATCGCTCTAAAACACAGATTCTATAAATTCTAGAGGTTTTCATCTAAGAAGTGACACTTCTGCTACCTCTTGAACAAGCCAGTGTCATACTCACCTTCCATGTTTTACAAGTCTTTTGGAAACTTGTGATATAATAGAAGAACACCCATTTCTGTAGTTCTTATGGCTCTGAAGAAAAACCTGAGAATCCCACTTTGCATTTTTAAACCTTGATGAGCAACAGGCAAATTGGAAGTACGAAAGTTTATTTTTTAAATAATGTTATTTTAAAGTCAGTCCTGGTGGTGAGAAAGAACATGCTGGGCCCATGGTGGGATATTTGAAGGCTTGGTGTGAGTACTCTGCCTGTGAAAGTGAACACTTAACCCACAGTAACTTGATGTGCGTTGAGGGGTGTCCATCGCTCTACTCAGATTTCAATAGACATCTCAAAGGCCAGTGCATTTTCTGAAGTTCTCTTTATTTTGATGCTTTTTAATGATTTTGGAGACTTTAACGTATGCTTGGGTTTGGGAGCTGCTGCCCATTTGTTTTGTACTGACTTCTGCTGTTGCCCTCACCCAATGGTCCCAATGAAATGTGTCAAGAAGCGTGACCAGCAGGTTGTGGGAGGGGATTCTCCCCCTCTACTCTGCAATCTTGAGACCCCACCTGGAGTCCTGTGTCCAGCTCTGGAGTCCTCAACACAGAAAAGACATAAAACTGTTGGAATGGGTCCAGCAGAGGGCCACCAAGATGCCCCGAGGACTGGAGCCCCTCTGCTGTGAGGACAGGCTGAGAGAGCTGGGGCTGTTCAGCCTGGAGAAGAGAAGGCTCCGGGGAGACCTTGGAGCAGCCTTCCAGGATCTGAAGGGAGCTCCAGGAGAGCTGGAGAGGGACTCTTGGTCAGGAAGGTAGTGATAGGACAAGGGGTAATGGTTTTAAACTGGAAGAGGGGAGATTTAGAATGGATCTTAGGAAGAACTTCTTTGCTGTGAGGGTGGTGAGGCACTGGAAGAGGTTGCTCAGAGAAGCTGTGGCTGCCCCATCCCTGGAGGGGTTCAAGGCCAGGCTGGATGGGGCTTGGAGCAACCTGGTGTGGTGGGAGGTGTCCCTGCCCAGGGCAGGGGGGTTGGAACTGGATGATCTTGAAGGTCCCTTCCAACTCTAACCATTCTATAATTCTAAAGAGATGATAATGAGTCTTTTATGCTCAGATTTTGGGTCTATGCTTTCTTGATCCCATCCATTATATTTGGGTTGTATGTTAGACCATATTTTAGAACTCTCCTACACATCACATGCATAAAATAGCATATTTCCATTTTCTAGGGCAGGTAACAGCTGTGTAATGTTACATATAATCTACCACTGTTATAACTTTTATTTTCAAGGATAAAAACAGCTGGCAAGAGAAGTGGGGCCAGAAACTGTAGAAGTGGGAGAGCCTGCAAAGAGATGTTTGTGGGCAGTTTTAAGGGATTGTGGTGGCACCCCGAGGTGAGCAGCGCCTGATGCTGATGGAATACAGCAAAGGTGGAAATAGTTCTCTAGGGACAAAAGACCTCGGAGGTGGGTGACAGGCTTGAGGGAAGGTGCTTGGAGCATTGACACTTAAGGTTGAAGGAGAACTTCACCTCGTAACAGGACATATGTAATTAATATGAAGGTCCACATTTCTGTATTTGTTATGGTCTGAGAAGTGCTTGTAGATCATGCTCGGAGAGCAGCATCTACAGAGTTCCTGGCAGCCAGAGTCACTGGCTGACTTATCTGTAAGTCAAAGAAAAGCCCCAAAATCTACTGGTGCGGACAGTGAGTGCGCAGAGGATGAGAACCTGTCCAGTGATGTAACCAAAAAAGATGAATGGGATTGGAGTTTTTGTTAAGAAACCTTTCCACATCAGGAAAAAAGGTTATTTATTGGGCACTACACAAATAACTGCTTAAAATTAATTTTGTTCTAAGGTGAAACCAATATTTTTTAGGTGCACAGATATCCTTCACAGCGGATGTTTGTGTCCTGGGGACAGACAGAAAATGAGAAACTGTTAGGATTTCCTTTAAGAAATACCTGTGCTCCTCTTTTGTTAATGTGCTTCACTGGTCATCTCATTTCTACATGACTCCCTGTAAATGCAGTTCTCATTTCTTTGGGGTGGCTTCTTCAATAAAATAAGAAAGCTTTAGCTTGACCCAGTGAAAATCTTCTAGCAGCTTCCCCAGAGGTTGGCTATTGCTCCACTACCTCTTCAGCATCAGGACTCCTACCTTTTCTTTTAGAAACATCTCACCCAACTACATCTCCTTCTCTTGCCAGTGTGACCTGGCTGGTTGCTACCTTCTCCTTGAAGACTCCATAACACCAAGGGTGGGTCAGGCACGGCCACAGCTGAGGGCCTGGTGCTCCAAAAGAGACATGGGATGGAAATACAACCTGCTTTTGATAGATAGCACCACGCTTCACTCTTGTTGTGTCGGGAAAGATGCATCTCAGCTTCACGTTACAGTCGGGAGGCATCCCATCAGGTTTTAGTTAGGCTTCACTAGGTTGTTGTCAGCTCTTTGGTACTTTTTCCTCCTCTGCTCTGCTCTGCTCCCCACGATGGAAGCACGGGGACGTTCTCTCTGTGTTCTCCATCTTCTGTTTCCCATTATCTCGGTCTGGATGTACGTGACAGAACATTTGCTTTTCCCTGGCAGCCACTGAAGTTTTCCTCGATGAGCCCCGAGATCAAACGTTTGTATTTGTTCAGGATGTGTAATCTTTCCTTTTCAAAAAGCGAGTTACTAATTAACTGCCGAATGGGAACAGAATGTAAACCAAGGCATGGCTCTCTTCCTGCCAGACCCTTCCAGTGCTCTCCCTCAGGACTTCCCAAGCAGCTTCCCGGTGTGACCGCCTCTTGCTGGAGATGCAGAGCAGGATTTTTCAGCGCTGGATGGATGCATGTTTGTTAAACAGTAATGCCAGCGGGGTATGACACGCTACTGTACAACTATATGTTGCAGTCTCAGGGTATCTTATGTGTAAATGATGACAGAGAAGGACAATGTATGTTTTCAGGACTGTTTCTTCCTCTCTTAGGGGAAAAAAAAAAGTGAAGTATCCTGGTGGCAACTGTAGGTGAGGTTTCACACGAGCGGTGAGGTTCACAGAATCACAGACTGAGGTTGGGAAGAACTTCTTAATGTCATCAAGTCCAACCCCCTGCTCAAGCAGGGCCACCTGCAACAAGCTGCCTGGGCCCATCTCCAGGCAGGTTTTGAATATCTTCAAGGTGGGAGAATCTACCTCGGTTGTTCATACCCATTGACTTCATCGTCAAGAGTCCTGGCTGCTTCCTAAACCACTGAGCTGGCAGAAACTACCTCAAATGTGGAGCCAGCTAAGGGAGCCCCCGCTGGGGCTTAGGTGAGTACCAGAGCTGAAACAAGGGAGCCATCAGACTGCCCGGCCAAGAGAAGAGGGAAGGGAGCCATCCCCTTCTGTAGCAGTGAGCAATTAGATCAGCTCACCTGCCTTGTAAAATGTCACCTGGAGACGATGAAGCAAAATTTAACACTAGGATCACAGAATGGTTAGAGTTGGAAGGGACCTTCAAGATCATCCAGTTCCAACCCCCCTGCCCTGGGCAGGGACACCTCCCACCACCCCAGGTTGCTCCAAGCCCCATCCAGCCTGGCCTTGAACCCCTCCAGGGATGGGGCAGCCACAGCTTCTCTGGGCAGCCTGTTCCAGTGCCTCACCACCCTCACAGCAAAGAATTTCTTCCTAGTATGTCATCTAAATCTCCTCCTTTCCAATTTAAAACCATTCCCCCTTGTCCTGTCACTCCCCTCCCTGACCAAGTGTCTCTCCCCATGTCTCCTGGAGCCACTTTAAGGACTGGAAGGGGTTCTAAGGTCTCCTCAGAGCCTTCTCTTATCCAGGCTGAGGTACAGAAAAGTGATTTTCCTGTAGAATTGTTTGACTTATGTGGTACCCTTAAACCTCTTTGCTGTGCAGCAGCATGATCTGGCATCGAGAAGAGAACAGGAACTCACACAGAAGGAGGGAGGAAGATCAGGATCGTAGCAGCCCTGGCCTAGAGAAGTTGAGCCGTTTTGGAACCGCACCCTGAGTAGCTGCTTGCAGTAAAATACCTTAGAGCAGGCTTTCGGTGCAGCGTAGCATGGGGAAGTGAAAAGAAAGGCATAAACAGCATGCAATGAGCCAACCTTCCATGGACCACAGGCCAGCTCTTCACCATCCTTAGGCTGCAATCTGGTTCTGCTTTGGGTTGTTTTGCTGTTACTTTAGGCTCAGCTGGCCAACGCTGAAGCGTAAAAATCTCGAATTTTCTTGCTGCTGTGGCTGTTGGGGAAGGGAAGAAGCTGCAAAGGGGAAAGGTACTGGAAAAGTTTGGGAAAGCTAAAAGCGTGGGTTGGTTTTCTGCCATGTCACCCTGCAGCAGCAGATTCAGCCCACTCGCAGTGTCGAGAAAACTAACAGCTTTTTCCCTGGCAGGAAAAAACAGAAGGAAGACAACAGAGGTAGGTTCTTCTCCTACTCAGCGGTTAAAAATGGATAGGCATACACCTACTAGACAAAAGCTGGAGACAGAGAGAGAGGCAAAACTGAAGTGGAAGGAGACTCCCCCAGTAGCTTGTCTTGCAGTTGGGATCCACAAGGGTCTGGGGTTTTCATCTTGACCCCCCTCGTGGCAGGATGTTCCTGTTGAACATTCATTTTAATGTCTAGGAGAATGTTCATTTGAACATTCATTTTAATGTCTAGGAGCCTTCTGAATTAAAACTAGCAACAAGGCAGCCGCTTGTTTTGTAGGCATCCTCCGTTTGGGACAAAGAAAGGCATTAGCCAGATGGGCACTTATTTGTTGCCCACCCTGTACTTGCCGGCGTTTCTCCGTGGCGTTTTCCACACGCTAATCAGAGTAATGCCATGTCTCTTTGCTGATGGGTGTTTAATCACTTGTCATTCAATGAAGTTGCTCAGCGCACTAATTGTATAATCGCCGCTTCAAAATGCATTTCCTTAACCATCCCGCAAGACGAAGTAATGATTTGCACATGTTGCATCTGAAGGTCTGTGCTTGGGCCAAAACTGTGTTTGCCACCTAATTTTTCCACTTCTCCTGAAATAATATCACGTGGCTGGCGTTATGCATTCGGCTAGGACAAATGAAGATGCATGGCTTTTTGTTTCCATCGTCGTCACAGAACCCCTGGATGTACATAGTGTGAGCAGAAGCTACATCTCACATCCTACACCCCTTCGTTTCAGGGATTCCTTTCAAGAGGCCAGGATCTCATAATGAATGTCCCAGCAATAGACTTCAAGGGAAATGAAGGAAATTGGGCTTTATGGAATCACAGAATGGCTAGAGTTGGAAGGGACCTTCAAGATCATCCAGTTCCAACCCCCCTGCCCTGGGCAGGGACACCTCCCACCACACCAGGTTGCTCCAAGCCCCATCCAGCCTGGCCTTGAACCCCTCCAGGGATGGGGCAGCCACAGCTTCTCTGGGCAACCTCTTCCAGTGCCTCACCACCCTCACAGCAAAGAAGTTCTTCCTAATATCCAACCTAAATCTCCTCTCTTCCAATTTAAAACCATTCCCCCTTGTCCTGTCACTCCCCTCCCTGACCAAGAGTCCCTCTCCAGCTCTCCTGGAGCTCCCTTCAGATCCTGGAAGGCTGCTCCAAGGTCTCCCCGGAGCCTTCTCTTCTCCAGGCTGAACAGCCCCAGCTCCCTCAGCCTGTCCTCACAGCAGAGGTGCTCCAGCCCTCTCATCGTCTTTGTGGCTCTCTGCTGGACCCATTCCAGCAGGTCCATGTCCTTTCTATATTGAGGACTCCAGAGCTGGACACGGTACTCCAGGTGGGATCTCACAAAAGATTATAAACAATTACAGTGGAATTACAGTTAAGCCAAGCTTATGTACTGTGAAATGCAGTGGGACAACACAACTGAGCACTTTTTCACCACTTTAGTTTCATCAATTCAATGCAAATTTCCTCAGTAAATCTCCTATCATCAATTCCTATGGCTGCCCCATCCCTGGAGGGGTTCAAGGCCAGGCTGGATGGGGCTTGGAGCAACCTGGTGTGGTGGGAGGTGTCCCTGCCCAGGGCAGGGGGGTTGGAACTGGGTGATCTTGAAGGTCCCTTCCAACTCTAACCATTTTATGATTCTATAATTAAAGGTCTGGATCTCTGAGGGGGTTGTGGAGTACACATATTTAGGAGCACTGAGGTTAAACTCAGTTTCTGGATATCCTTGGTGCAACATCCTGTTTTCCTCCTTGGACATTTTTTTCAATGCCCCATCAAGAAAGAGCTGATGACCTACCCAAGCTTGATTTCTAATGGTTTACCTGAGAAAATAATTTCACTTTTTTTTGTTTTTTTTTTACACAGTTGCCGCTGATGCTCTGATAGAAAGTGTCAGGTGTCTGCAGGGAAAAAAAATTGTTCATATTCTTTCCTGTAGCTCATTTAAAATGGCATCCGAGTCCCAGCTTCATTTCACACACAGGGTTTTGTAGTCACTCCAGGTTTCTCAGCTCCCCGAGTCATAATATCCCACCGTTTTGAGGCAGGAAGGAGTCACCAACCGGCCTTCCCTTCAAAGCATCCAATGTGCAACGTCCTCACTTGATGCACGAGTTCCTGCATCCCCAGAAGCTCCGTAACTCCTTGTGGCTTCCATTCTGCAGCCCTTGCAGACCCTCTGTGCTTCAATGCTAATGCTTCATTCCAGCAAGATCCTTCACATATGCTAAATATAAGACTGCTTCCAAGTAATTCTCTCTCTCAAGGATCCAGGACTTGAGATAATAAACACTAAAATGGAGGTATCAAGCAAAACCAAAACAGTGAGCCCTTAACTTAAACTTTAAATTTTATACGTATTTCTTCATACTCATTCTTTCTCTTTCCCATCATTGGAGAGAGTGTGAGACCTAGTTTTCCACAGATCCTTACGGCTGTACAAATAATTGATTTTACAGTCCAAAATCTCCTCTCTCATCCTTCATCCCCTCAAAAAAACAGTTCAAATGGGTCCAAAATAAAGAAAAAAATGCTTCTGGCCAAAAAAAATAATTCATCTTCTACTTGGGGCATTTGTAGTGAAATTAGGACAATGGCTGAGGTTCACAACGCTGGTGGGAAAGACGATGAACTGTTTTACCTACAACAAGCTCAGCAGTTCACGTGCTCACGCAAGATATGGAAGAAGTAGGTTTTATTCTGTGCCTGTCCCTACAAAAGTGTGAATCCTCTGTAGGAGCTGCCCCTGGCCATGCTACAGAACATCACAGCTGGGTGGCCAGAAGGTGGTAACCACAGCACAGTCATCTTCTTTGCCTCACTAAGCAGTGTGCTTGGTAGAGCCACGTAAGCAGAAGAGTTTGGGTGAAATTCTCATGTTGTAATAGCCCTCAAGTTAGGGTGCTAATCTGGAAGATGAAAAGAAGGATCCAGATCATGTTAGGAGTCAAAGAGCCTTAAGATGTGATTTTCCACAGTCCGGTGGAAAGATTCACCATCAAGTGAATCTTGCCCGTTGGTTTTCACTACAAATGGCCAAAGCTAAACAAACTGTAACAACCTCAAAGTTTCTGAAGTTATTTACAGCTGAAATGCATACCAGCAGGTTGGGGGAGGTGATTCTCACCCTCTACTCTGCGCTCGTGAGACCCCACCTGGAGTCCCGTGTCCAGCTCTGGAGTCCTCAACAGAGAAAGGACATGGACCTG
>VZRU01014355.1:82382-110610 GCA_013398155.1 Pedionomus torquatus
TGCCCCATCCCTGGAGGGGTTCAAGGCCAGGCTGGATGGGGCTTGGAGCAACCTGGTGTGGTGGGAGGTGTCCCTGCCCAGGGCAGGGGGGCTGGAACACGATGATCTTCAAGGTCCTTTCCAACTCTAAACATTCTATGATTCTATAAAAGTCCGGTAGGGGCTGTAGGAGGGAGCTGGCTGTTAAGGAATCCATGAGATGCCCTCATGGGAGCAAAAACCCACCCGAGCGGTTTCCCTTGACCAGAAGCCCACGAAGGGGAAGGATAACGGCGTGTGATTGAGACACCCGGGGAGCAAAACGGGCAACTATTGACAAGTCTGATTCATGACTGAGTGACTGCTCGGCCGGGCTTCACATGATCCCCACCGCGAGCCAGCCCCGACCGCCCGCTAAACCAGGGCTGTTTGAAGTTTCTTTTTAACATTTCCAAGACGTTAATTCAGCGGGACATCTCCACCGGGGTTCTCGATGTCACCAAATCAGCAGCTGTTGAAATCCATTCACTTCAGCATGAAATGTTTGCATAAGTGGGTTGTTGCTTTTTTTTTTTTTTTTTCCAGNTTTTTTCTTTTTTTTTTTTTTTTTTTTTTTTTCTTTCTTTTTTTTTTTTTTTTCCTTTTATTTGTGACAACAGCAAAGTAAATAAAACTCCTGCCCTACTCAACTGGTATATGTGTGAGAACAGCTTCTGGTGGCAATTGTAGCCGCTGAGGCGAAACGTTTATTTCTGGAGAACAATGAGCATTGGAGCAGTTTATTATGATACACAAAAATTACTGATTTTAATAGACATTTCTGTGACCATTTTCCAGTGTAAACATTCAGCTAATTTGTGTGCCAGCTGTTGGGCTTGTGTGAAAAGCGTTTTGAAATGGAACTGTCTCTGTTTTTCAATTAAAAAAAAAAAAAAAAAAAAAAAAAAAAACCACCAAAAAAAAACAACCCTTAAAAGTCTAAAAGCAAATGTTTCCTATTTTTTCCAGTTAGCAAATGAAACGCTGTTTCTCGGGTAGGAAAACATTTCAATCTGACTCACATTTCCCTGAGAAAACAGCTTGTATCATAGAATTAGTTTAGTTTGAAGGGGAAACAGAACGAGGCAAGACATGTAAACATATTACAAAGCTTACTTTGATATTGAAATGCTTTTTTTTTTATTTTTTTTTTCCTTTTCTTTTCCCCTGGAAGTCTGAAAAAAGGTGTGGTGAGTGTAGTCGATTGTAAATAGAAACTGTATTTTTCAGTCAGCTCCGTTGTTAAACCCAAGAAGTGCTGACCACATAGGAAGAGCCCCGCTTTGAGCCGTCCCTCCTCTGTTTATTAAATCTGTTAAGACTTAAGTGTATTTTTACAAGTTCATTAATGTATTCCTTTCTCTCTGATGTATTTTTTCCCACTATTATCAGATTTCATTATAGGGGCGGAATTATCAGATCAACCCATTATGCGGCCGAGGAGCGCTAAGTCCGATTGGAATTCGGGCTTCCCTGCGTTTACAGGGGGAATATTGTGTAAATCAGCCTCTCGGGTTTCAGTGGGAGGCACAGGGCTGCACAGCATCCATTTGTCAAGTTGATTGCACCTCGGCGAGGCTGCATTAGCTTGTCTTTGAACAGAAGTGAAATCCTATGCGAAGCTCCCCTTTCTGTCATTTACACTCACATCCATCCTCTTAAACCCAAGGCCTCCGAGAAAAAACAAAGTGATGGCACGGTATCATCAGTCACTCAGGTTGTCTGTCAGCTGTTTTCTTAAGGAAATGACTTTTAAGTTAGTGGAGCAGAAAATTGAGGGAAATTAGCAGAAGGCGGTTGTGGAAGCGGGAGGAATTTTGTAAAAATTGCAGATGTACAGGCGGGGAAGCTCGAGGGCGTCCAACGAGGAGAAACGCGGTCCACTCCGGGGGCTTTTGGTTTGGTTTGGATTTTTTTTTTAGTTTACTGCTAATACAATGCCAGCCTGCCCGATGGGTAATAATTCAACCTTTTAACGAAACTTTATTTCGTAAACTTCAACTGGGCTGTAAACGGGCAGTAAAAAGCTGGTATGCACATTTTCGGCTCTTGTGCCGGTGGCTGCGTTTTATGGCGCTGAACAGCTCGAGCACGTTTGCGCTCTTTTCCGTGTGTCAGGAAAGCTGCCTGACCTACGTCGGGGACGGTAAGCTGGAAAGGCCACTGTAAACAGCCCTGGGAGGAGGTTTGTAAGTCGTTTGGGTTGGTTTTTTTTTAATAATAAAAAAAATCGGAAAACTGATTTTTTATTCCGATGCGAGCGGCAGCGACGAGTTACAGGACTTGCTTTTAAACTTGTTGCATTTACTTGCATAAACTCATTCTGCAAAAGTTGGTGGGGGAAACGAAGAGGAGATAAAGACGTACGTTTTGCACAATCTAAAAAGTACGACGTGTCGATATCCTTATTTTTCTCCCACCTTCCTAAACTGGTCTTTTATCCACTCTGGAGTCAAGTTTTTAATTAGAGACACTTCGGTTTAACTTTGATCAGTAAGAGACTCGTTTTCACCTTGTGTATCTTCAGGGAACATGTTTCAGTGTCATCTTTTTTTCTAAAGGAGGGCTGTGCGTGGCTATTTTGAATCACAGCAAAATAGCACACGCCTAGTTTAAAATAAAACCTGAGTTCTTGCAACAAACTGGTGTGAATTTTGAATTTATTTAGTTATTTTGGAATAGCTGTGCCTTCTAAGGTCTCTCCAGACACGCAGTAAGTGACGTGAGGAGCATCCGTCAAGTGTGCTGCTATTCTCCTGTCTCCATTCTGCCCAACTCCATGTGGTCTTTATTTATTTATATGATACAGATATAGTTGCCTAAATACTCTAAATCAGATATACAGATATAGTTGTCTAAATCTAAATAGTTGTAGGCAATCAAATTATTATTGATCTTGGGTAAGAAACCTGTTTTCTTCTATTTATTTTTCCTTATATTCCTTTTTCCCTCTTTTTCTTTCCTTTTTTTTTTTTTTTTTCCTGGCAGAAATAGAGACACAAAACCTCACAAACAAGTGAGGTTATTAAATACCTGCACCTTAACAAGCCTTGGGAGCTTTCAGTGGAATATGATCGGACAATACAAATTTCTGATCTTGATTTAGCACAAGGTGCTGGCCCGTTGACACTCGCAAAGAGAAAAGAAATGCAGAGACAGAAAAAGGTTGCTATTTGAAATACTACGCAAACCATAATTTTCTAATTTTCATGCCCAACTGTAGCTTGCAGCTAATTTAAATTTCCAGTCTGTGAGTATTAGATATTTTTTGTGGTTTTGGGGTTTTTTTTTGTTTGTTTGGTTTTTTTAAAGAAAATTTAAATTGGCTTCACAATCTGGAAAATGCTTTGATTTGAAAAGCTTTACTCAATAGAGCTCTTACACACACCAAAGTCGGGCAGATATGTCAGGGTCTGCAGGATCAGAGCCCAAGCAGATCCATGCCTCTCCTCAGAAATAAATCTTAAAAGGTTTCAGAAGGAAAGTATTTTTAAACACAGTATGTAAATTTATATGTTCCTGCAACTCCAGGTTCCATTAAGATATATATTACTCGAGGTTGTGATGTGAAGATGATAATGGCTACATTTTACACTTCTTTTCCCTTTTATAACCCAATGTTAACATTTAGGAATTTGGGAACTTGAGAGCCCCTTGTAGATCAATCTTGATTAGTTTATTTTTCTTTGTAAAGATTTTGATAGCCGGGTAATGCTTTTGTTTGAAAGAGTATTCTTTACTTCCTCTTGCGGGGGATGAAATATTGTTACACCCAGCTCTTCCTCCGAAAGAGTGAAAAACAATTTAGGTAACTGAATCTTGGATGAGGAGGCCTTAGATTGAAAAGTCTGGCATTTAATTGCCCTTTTACTCATAATTCTTCTACGTTTAACCTCGAAGGTGATTAAAAAAGTTACCTCTTAATTGCGTAGCCTCATTCAGTCATTAGTACTTTGCCTCCGAGCAATTTATTACAACTTTATTTCCCTGAACCATCAGTGGAGATGATGCTGAATTTTAGATTAGCCAAATGTCCTTTGGAGATTAATGTGGCACTATAGATTTTATGTGCGCTTCTTCCACTTTCCTGTTTGTGTTACAGGTCGGGGTTATAGTTGTCTAAATCTAAATAGGTATAGCACGACCACTCAAGTAGTTTAGGGAATGCTGCGTGTGATGCCTCCAGAACTGATGCCAGAGATTTACTTGAAAACCTGCATCTTCAAGAAGGCAATCATAGCAGGGCATTCCCTGACGTGCTTCTCCTGAGCTGTTTTCACAGCTTTTCCCCTTTGAAGAGAAAAGCTGGATGCCCGTTGTGAGGAAAGCACTGTGAGCAGATGGGCTAGGAGAACATGGATGCGGGCACAAGGGCGCTTAGCCATTGATGCCATCACTCTTTAAATTGGGCAAGTCACTCTTTAAATTGTACTCCTCTTCCGTAGCAGCCTTTTGGAGATTCCTATGTTCTTAAAATTTTTGAAGGTTCCAGCTACTAAGGCTATAAAATACCATAGACCCCTTGTGTCGGTGCAGGACCAAGGTAGAGTTCGCCACGAGTATGTTTTTGGTGATGATCTCAGATTCATTTGAATAGATATTTAAATATGCTGGGTAGAAAGTGTTGAGACCCTTTATGCTCAGAACAGCGTAATGTAAAAATTCACTGGTTTTCCACACAGCAATACAGACTTTGGATTGTTTCTATCCAAATTCTCAGATCAGAACTGGCAGCTGCTGGTGCAATAGGGGGAGGTTTCAATGGATGAGGCGAGTTTGATGACCACTTCAAGCCAGGTGTGCTGACGCCGATGCCAAAAGCACCGTCCAACCTTCCCCCCACTCGGCTTCTCATTCCTGACCCTCTACCACCCCTTCCTTTGAGCTATTGCAGCTGTTTGTCCTGCGAGTGGTGAGGGAGGTCAGGCTGAGGCAGGACGGGGGGCTTCCTCCCTACCTGCTGAAGAGCAGCTCTGTAGAGAGAGACCAACGGGGTCCTGGTGGACAACAAGTTGCCCATGAGGCAGCAATGTGCCCTGGTGGCCAAGCAGGCCAATGGTCTCCTGGGGCGCATCAAAAAGAGCATGGCCAGCAGGTCGAGGGAGGTCATCCTCGCCCTCAGCCCTGGAGAGGACCCACCTGGAGTCCTGCGTCCAGTCCTGGGCCCCCCAGTTCAAGAAGGACAGGGAACTGCTGGAAAGAGTCCAGGGGAGGCTATGAAGATGATCAAGGGATGGAGCATCTCTTCGCTGAGGAAAGTCTGAGGGACCTGGGACTGTTTAGCCTGGAGAAGAGAAGACTGAGAGCGGACCTCATCAATGCTGAGCAATATCTGAAGGTCAGGTGTCGAGAGGGTGGGGTGAGGCTTTTCTCAGTGGTGCCCAGTGGTGACAGGACAAGGGACAACAGACACAACAAACACAGGAAGTTCCATCTAAACATGCAGAAAAACTTCTTTCCTGTGAAGGTGACAGAGCCCTGGAAGAGGCTGTCTAGGGACATGGTGGAATCTCCTTCTCTGGAGACATTCATACCCCACCTGGACATGTTCCTGTCCAGCCTCCTCTGGCAGGGGGTTGGACTGGATGATCTCCAGATGTCCCTTCTAATCCCTACCATTGTGTGATTCTGTGATATCTCCACTCACACCACTGGCACAACCAGCAGAAGTGTTGGCTTGGCTGCAGACTCCGAGTCGGGTAGGCAGGCAAACCAGGAGGGTCTCCGTAGCACTCCAAAAAACCACAAACTTTTGGCATGTGGTAGAAATTTGGGGTAGAAATAGCGTGGAACTTGGTGAACGTACATCCTTCCTGGAAGGAAGGGGTGAGCTCACGGTAGCAGTGGTTCAAACAACAGCCTCCTCCCCCATCTCAGGCACATTTTACCTCCCGAAACAAAAGTGTATTTGGGGACACTCAAGCATTTGAACTAGGTGGAAGATGGGTGTGACTGAATATTAAATTATTCTCTGTGGAAATTGGGTGTAGCTGAAAGGGAAGGACAAAAGGAAAAGAAAGAAAAGCAGGTAAAGCAAGAGAAAAAGTGTAACAAAAGATTCAGAGGAGGAAAAGAAAGTGAACAAAAGAACTTGATAAACACTCTGACAGTCCCACAAAGGTGTGGCTGCTGGTTCAAAAGGCTTCCAGAGGGATGGCAGAGATTTTTTGTTGTTGTGTATCTCCTGCATTCAAGGAAACAAGAGTGAAGTTGGGGGGGCAGGTGACTTTGGAGGTGGTTTTTTAACTAGATATGCCTAAATGATGACTGACTTCATAATTTTCTCCTCCTAATAGAAACAGCCCTCAGGGCCTCAAACTTTGGCTAATCATTTAGGTCAAAAGGGTAATAATAATGTAGAAGACCATGAATTAGAAGTGCACCCCTGGGAAAGCTTGACCCAATGCAGGAGTAGAAAATAACCATACAAAAGTCTGTAATGGGATCCTCTGAACCTGAATGGGAAAATGAGGGCCCATACAAATATGCTCACCATCTAATATGAAACATAACCCCAGAAGTATGTGTATTTATTCCCTGTTACAAGAGTGAAACCACAGTGGAGTTACTGTAACGCTGAGGCTGAACTAATCCCATCACAGGATCAGATCTTGGTTATAAATAGTTCCAGGTGTGATCCAAGGACTAGGAATGTTTAGATTTGTTTAAACTGAAAGGTGTGGAGTTTTTTTCAGTCTTTCCACTGACATGGGAGGGTCGTACGAGGCGTGTAACTCCCCGTCTTTCAAAAGAGAGACCTGCTTATTGCATAGCACTTTTCACTGCTGTATCTCAAATGCCTTACCAAGAAAGTTGATGTCGTTCTCATGTGACAGATAGGGAAATGGGGCATGAGGATGCTCAGCATCTTGCTAAAAGTCAGCAAACCTGGTGACAAATGTGGAACTATAAACCCTGCAACAGTGTTCTACTCTGCTGCTTTCCCTTACCATAGATCAGAGAATTGTTGAGTGGTTGAAGTTGGAAGGGACCTTGAAGATCACCCAGTTCCAACCCCCCTGCCCTGGGCAGGGACACCTCCCACCACACCAGGTTGCTCCAAGCCCCATCCAGCCTGGCCTTGAACCCCTCCAGGGATGGGGCAGCCACAGCTTCTCGGGGCAACCTGGGCCAGTGTTGTCATCTTCCTTAGATCTAAGCTAAATCTCCCCTCTTTATACCAGAGCATCCTTTCAGTTTTCCCCCTTTCTTTATCATGAAACTTCAAGTTTGTGATGGGACAAGTTTGGAAAAAAGCCGCTCCTTTGAATATGCCCATCTTGTGAGTGGGATTGGATGGGAATGGAATGAGCACGTAATTAAAGATTCTTCCATACTGCACACGTGTAAAGGAGCATACCAGGGTTGGGTAGATGATCTCACAGGCAATGCCTCTGTGCTTTTCAGTCTCCAGTGTTGAAGGTTTATGTGCTGATCAAGCACATGAAGCTCTAGGAAATAGCCTATACCCGTATATTAGGTTGCCAGTCCCAGTTCTCTGTTCCTCCCCACAGGCTGTGGCTGTCTTGGCAGCAGATAGATGGCAGGGCAATAGGTAGAGTTAGTACCTTAGACACATAATTTCCATAAATTTGTAGCTGGAAAAGGAGCTACCCAGAGCTGGCTCCAAGGACACACTAGGCATTTGCATCTGTTTCTGTACCGTAGTCCCCGTTCAGAATTTGTACAATGGGAGCATCAGGTAGGTGGTAACTTCCCAACATAACGCATAACTGTCCTGGTTTGGGGTGGAGCAGAGCCAACTTTATGTTCATTTAGGTAGGTTCTTGCTTATTCTTCTTCTGGGGTCAGGGGACTCATTGTTTACCCCATGGAAGGGTCATACCTGTGGGGAGGGGTGGACAGGTCAGGTGACTCCACTGACCAATAGGTGTCCCATCCCATCTGCCATGCTCAGTAGAAGAGCTGAGGAATCAACAGGGTTGGGTTGGCTTCTCTTCTCTTCAAGGGTTCTCTTTCTTTGATGCCTGAGGATGACTCTATGGGTTCATCTACTTTTGATCCACATCAGTTTGTTCTGGAATCCGGTCCCTATTCACCACTGGGCCCAGTCTGGAACTTTCCTAGTGCCTGCTGGCTATATCTCCCTGGGAACTTGGTATGTTTTTTTTTGTTTATTTATATATATTGTATCTATTTCATTATTTCCTTTCTTAATTTATTAATAATATTGAATGAAAGTAGTTTAGTTTTTCTAAACTTGTAGCTATTGATCTCTCTTCTTCTTCTTCTTGGAGTTGGAGGAGGGGAGAGGATCTGTTGTCTTCTCATTGGCCACCTTGGCCCAAACCATGACAGTTATCAGTGTGTGCATCCTGCTGTGGGCTGGAGTATTGGATTTTCTGCCTAATCCGTGTGTCCAGAGAGATGAGAATGGAAAGACAGAGTATGATGAAAGAGAAGGAGCGTGGAGAAGACTCTTCCACTGGCACTTAGAGGAAGAAGGCGGGTGGGTGCTGGAGAGCTGTGTGAAGAAAGTAATCACCAGTAGGCACCAACTAGAAGAGCCTCGCAATATGCTTTCCTTTAGTCTGTGCTGCCGAACAGAGGCTCCGAGCCAGGGACAAAATGTTCTGGGACGTGTCCTCTGCAATGTTTCTAGACTTCTTGAATAATTCACAAAGCTTTTGGACCCCTTTTCCCCAAACACACACAAAGCCGATTGTGCTGTAGAAGAGAGTTTGAGAAACTCTGTAAGGAAAGCTGCTTACTTCTCCAGGCTTTTTATAGGCATTTTAAGGCAGTTTTAATTATTCTGTGTTTTCAGGGGATGACAAAGCTGACCACTTAGTTCTTGCAGGGTTCATACGCTGCAGTGATTTACTTTTATCTCTTTATTGGGTTTTACTACCTTATTTACATCGTAATAGCAGTAGTGATGTTTTGCATATAGTCTTACTGCCTTTGATTGGGAACAATACCAGGAAAACCGAGTGCTTCACGATTTAATTATTTGTGTTCTTTGCAAGAACGATTAAAGGATCATGCCAAAATCTTATCAGAGCATGAAAATTTAGCATGCCAAGAGTGAAGCTATTTCAATGGCATACCAATCATTTATTTCCTAACAAGATTCAGTTTTAGAAACTCACTTTCACTACTAAAGTAGTGCAAAAAGTGTATTTATCAAAAAGCATTTGTAGGAAGAGGGAATAGACTTTCAAGTGACCTGTGACTGTAGATGCTTTGGTTTAAAAAAAAAAAAAGTCAAAGACCGATTATTTCAAAACTGAACTAATGTTTTCTGAAAAATCAGGCAGTGGGCAGGTATTCAAAAGTCAACAAGCACTGACACAGGTACTATCACAAGTTCTTTTCTAAATCTTCACCATAAAGTTTTTGGCCTCCAGTTACTCATCTGGAACACCACTTCAACCTGTATTAGCTTGCCTCAGTAGGGGGGATTTATATGATCTCAGGAAGAACTTCTTTGCTGTGAGGGTGGTGAGGCACTGGAAGAGGTTGCCCAGAGAAGCTGTGGCTGCCCCATCCCTGGAGGGGTTCAAGGCCAGGCTGGATGGGGCTTGGAGCAACCTGGTGTGGTGGGAGGTGTCCCTGCCCAGGGCAGGGGGGTTGGAACTGGGTGATCTTGAAGGTCCCTTCCAACTCAAACCATTCTATGATTGTTGCTATTGAATGGGAAAAACTTGTGATTCATAAATCTAAGACATTGATAAACACCTATAGCCCTTATATGCCTTATGAAACAGATCCTTTATTTACCATTAGGTTTTCTTAAGCCACAGACAGGTACCTGGTTATTTTTTCCTAAGTATTTTCTCTATAAAATCAATTAATCCATTCCCAAACAATAGATTTCACCATCTCCAGTAAAACATGGTGTATATACCTTGACTTACAAAATTAATCCACAGCTTTTCTTGAAGGTTTTTTGTGTACTTAGAAACACTGGACCATTGCAGGAGAGACTTGAAAGGATTTATCTGCGCACGCTTGAGGGAACCATCTAATAAAGTAGCATTCAGATCTGCAGATCCTGTTTAGCAGTCGAAATACATCAGAAGCACGGAGTCACTTTGGGTGTCTCAGCCACTAGCTGGTCCCAGAAAAGAGTCCCGGTGCTATCCTGCAAAGTGCTGATCTTCAACATTTCTAGTGTTTGTGTAGAGCTGGTTTCTCAGTCCCAAGGCAATTGTCCATATCATGCAAGTGCTGCATGCTATTAGAGTCAGAAGCCTCCGTTTGAGAGTAATCCAAGAAAAGAATACCAGCATTTTGTTTCCAAGTTCTTTTTGTAAAATATTTGGCTCCAACGCGAAGCTACTTTCCATAAGGCTCTTTGAAATTCTGTCTTCAGAAAAAAGATGTATTTTTTTTCTGTGTGCACAGTTCATTTCTAAACCAAATCTAGCTAAAAATTGCCACATAAGCTGTTTTTTTCCAACAGAGGGACAATAGCCATATTTTTGTTTCCCCGCAGAAGGAATACATTTATGTTTTTAAAACATAAATTTGAGCAGTCATATAAAATAAGCAACACTAAGGTGCCGTATTGAATTCATTAAGATTTCTCTCTCCTATGTAATCCCAAGTCTCCAGGTCCTTATAGAATCACAGAATGGTTAGAGTTGGAAAGGACCTTGAAGATCATCCAGTTCCAACCCCCTGCCCTGGGCAGGGACACCTCCCACCACACCAGGTTGCTCCAAGCCCCATCCAGCCTGGCCTTGAACCCCTCCAGGGATGGGGCAGCCACAGCTTCTCTGGGCAGCCTGTTCCAGTGCCTCACCACCCTCACAGTAAAGAATTTTTCCCTAATATCCAATCTAAATCTCCCCTCTTCCAGTTTAAAACCATTCCCCCTTGTCCTGTCACTATACTTCCTGACAAAGAGTCCCTTATAACTGTATTGGGAGAGGGAGCCAGTGCGTGGTTTGATGTATCAGTTGGGCTGTGGATATCTAAGCATCAATTCGTGGAGCTGATGCCTTCTCCAGCCCGTATTTAGCAGACAGGTTTGGCTTGTCCTGTTATCGCCCCTCCAAAGCAGGGAGATGGAATGTTCTCTGGTCCGTGGTCCCCTCGGCCGCTCAGTGCTCAGCTTTCTTGCTGTTCTTTGTTCACCGGAGCGTAACCGCGGGCAAAGTGAGACAGCGGATTTGCCGGGCCCTGGAGAGCCCTGATTCCCATGGCTATTGCTGTCCCCAGGAACAGAGGGCTCAAAGAAAACTAAAGGTAAAGGACGGGTCACCGATTTGGTCGCCGTCTTCTTTGATATAAATAATTATTAGGAAGCAAAATTTAACTTTCGCCTTGTAACCAGAAATTAGTACCATTTTTGTTTGACATAGTGACATCCCACATCGTTAAAGAGAGCCCTCGGTGGCCGCTAGGGATTAGCGGGGGAACATATTTCACTTGCAGGTCACCTGCGTGAACGTGGCCCGGGGCAGGGGTGAGTGGCAGCTGCTCAAATGTGATGTCTGTAGGAGGCCCCTGTGAAGGAAGCTGCGAGTTTTGGTCCGGGTGGGCAGGTGTCAGCACTACAGACCCCCCCCCACCGCTGCAATTAGTGATCTCTGCTGGAGCGGGGGCTACAATGAAGCCTGGCATCAGGGTGTGGGTGAGGACGGGGGTGGGATGTGGGGGGCTTCTGCTGCCCCAGAGGTGCTTCCATGGAGGAGCAGCGTGAAACCCGCACCTCTGCAAGCTCTATCCTGGGCTGAAGTTGTGCTGGTTTAATATCTTTAGTATCGTGTTTAATATCTTTATTGATGATCTGGATGAGCAGACTGAATGCACCCTCAGTAAGTTTGCCGATAATGCCAAACTAGGTGGGGCTGTTGGTGCTGATCTGCTAGAGGGTAGGAAGGCTCTACAGAGGGACCTGGACGGGTTGGATTGATGGGCCAAGGACAGTTGTATGAGGTTCAATAAGGCCAAGGGCAGGGTCCTGCATTTTGGTCACACCAACCTCATGCCATGCTACAGGCTTGGGAAAGAGGGGCTGGAGCTGCCTGGCAGATAAGGACCTGGGGGTGCTGGTGGGCAGGCATCTTAACACGAGCCAGCAGTGTGCCCAGGTGGGCAAGAAGACCAACAGCATCCTGGCCTGGATCAGGAACAGCGTGGCCAGCAGGAGCAGGGAAGTGATGGTGCCTCTGTCCTGGGCACTGGTGAGGCTTCACCTCCAGTGCTGGGTTCAGTTCTGGACCCCTCACTACAAGAAGGACATTGAGGGGCTGGAGCGTGTCCAGAGGAGAGGCACCAAGCTGGGGAGGGGTCTGGAGAACAAGTCCTGTGAGGAGAGGCTGAGGGAACTGGGCATGTTGAGTTTGGAGAAGAGGAGGCTGAGGGGAGACCTCCTTGCCCTCTACAGCTGCCTGAAAGGAGGGTGTAGAGAGGTGGGTGCTGGCCTCTTCTCCCAAGGGAATAATGACAGGACCAGAGGAAATGGTCTGAAGTTGCAGCAGGGGAGGTTTAGATCAGATATTGGGAAGAATGACTTGACTGAGAGGGGGGGCAGGCCCTGGAACAGCCTGCCCAGGGAGGTGGTGGAGTCACCATCCGTGAAGGTATTTAAGAAACGAATAGATGTGGCACTTCAGGGCATGATCCAGTGGCAGAGATTGTTGGGTGTGGGTTGTGTGTGGGGATGGTTAGACTTGATGGTCTCAGAGGTCCTTTCCAACAGTGAGATTTCTATGATTCTGGGTGAAGGAGCCTGTCCCAACCCACTCGGTGTGATGTTGCCCTGGAGAAAGCAAATGCCAGAGGGAAAGGGTTTAATGCCCTTCATTATTTTTGTCCCAGATTCCTTCCCGCATATCACCAGGCCTTTCTCTTACCGCTTCAGCTCCCCTCTGCACTTTCCCATGCAGGCTTTTTGTTGTTTTTTGGGTTCTTTTTTTCTTTTGGCCCCCTTGTAAATGATGTGAAGCAAATACCCAATGTTATCTTCAGTGCTGATGCAAGAAAATGAGAGGAGGGTGTATTACAGTTCTGTTCAGTACTCCTTCCAGAGAAAACTGCTGGTTAGGTCAATTTACTTGGCACCGTGCACTGCTTTAATCTCAACTCGAGTCCTGCTGTAGATATACAGCAGCTGGGTCTAATGTCTTCATGCATGGTTGCAAGCAAGCCAGTTAATTCCTGTTTGTTGAGAGGTAGGAATCGAGCAAATTTTTCTCTCTTGAATGAAAACATTGTGGGGCGGGTAACAGGTGAATAAGCAATGCTGGGTAAGAAAACAACCTGGAATTACTGCTTAAGCTTTGAAGGGCTGGATTCCACAACAGAGAAGTCACAGTTTCATGCCGTTTATAATGGCAGTAGTTTAGCCTCGGATCTTAGAAGAACTAAGAAGAAAAGCTGGCTTGACAGACCTTGTTTGTGATTAAACATCAGAAGCTAAGAAGCACTTCTTAGCTTTGAGCCCACTTGTGGTGCTGTGAGCTGCTGACTGGGGTGGTCAGTGCATGGCTAAACCTACACACAGGCTACAAAAGCTGGACAAATCGCTCCTTCTGTCACACTGAGTTCTGCTCAGGCTCTCAAACACCCTTTGGGTTATATCTATCAAGCTTCTGCTGTACGTCCCTAGAGGTAGCACTGGCTGTGCAGAGAGTAACCCAAGGATGACCCGAATTCCCAACACATTCATAGAATGGTTTGGGTTGGAAAGGACCTTCAAGATCATCCTGTTCTAAAGCCCCTGCCCTGGGGAGGGACACCTCCCACCACACCAGGTTGCTCCAAGCCCCATCCAGCCTGGCCTTGAACACTTCTAGGGATGGGGCAGCCACAGCTTCTCTGGGAAACCTGGGCCGGGGTCTCACCAACTGTGGAGTCCTCAAAGATTAGGAATAAATTCACTGGATCTTTTGATTTGAAATGGGTCTTTAGAGTTCTAGCCAGTGGAAAAGTTAACTATTTACAAAATAGGTGCTAATAAAACCTCTGATGTTCTGATCAACTGTAAGATGCAAGAGCTGTGGGTCTGTACCTCACCCTATAATGAATTAGGCTGCCCCATCCCTGGAGGGGTTCAAGGCCAGGCTGGATGGGGCTTGGAGCAACCTGGTCTGGTGGGAGGTGTCGCTGCCCAGGGCAGGGGGGTTGGAACTCGATCTTGAAGGTCCCTTCCAACTTTAACCATTCTAGGATTCTATCACATTATTCGGAATTAAGCTACTATTACACTTTACTGTAATATCTTAAAATTACCTAAACCTGTTCATACATTTAGAAAATAAAAATTTATGTAAAATAGACAGCAAGTTTTATGGCAGAAAATTAAATCCAGGTCTGTCTTCTCCCAGATGATCACCTGTGGAGTCAGGCAGCTCTCTCTTCTCTTGCTGGGAACCTGAAGCTGTTGCCCCCACAGTGCCACAGCCTTACTGGGAGGAACAGAGCTCACCCCCAGCCGAGGCCATGATGTGGGTAATGTGAGAGAGAGAAATAATTTGAGGGCATAAATTATTCCTCCTAATTCTTTGTTATTGTTGTTGTTCCTGTGTCAATATTCATAGAGTCATCATAGAGTGGTTAGAGTTGGAATGGACCTTTAAAAATTGACTTCCGAGCCCCCTGCCATGGGGAGGGATGCCCCCCACTAGGTCTAGCCATTCAGAGTAGAAGAGTTTGCTTCTAAGCACCATAATATTTTATTATATGATATTCTTCATCATTTAGGGCACAGGCACTTAGAAGAAGTGGGAAATCTCAGGCGAAGAGGGGTGCTGAGTCAGCCCGTCTGTCTCTGTGGTTGGTATTGCTGCCAAAGTCTCTCTCGTCAAACCACCGGTGGAGAGAAGTTGCATTGCAGAAACCTTTTACCAACGAATCGATAAAAGCCTATAAAAAAAATGGCCACCTGTGCAGGATAGAGATGAAACAGAATTAATCCTCTGTGTGTGATTTCCATAGAGTGCTTCTCCACTCTTAGTTAAAAAGGCAGCTAGGATGCAAACTTTAATTTGATGTTTCCTTTCAAATTTGGCCGCTTGAGGCTCTTTACTGCAAATTTCAGTGTTTACCTAAGCCACAAGATGAAAAGTCACCTTCCCCTTTCCTATACCTAGTGGAGCCGTGCCTCTTATCCTCCCAAAACTCTGGCCTCAGCAGAAATCAGTCCACTTTCTTTGCCCAGTTCCAACACGTGCCACCTGGTTAAGGCAGGAGGATGAACCGACCTACCCTTTTATGCCCACCAGAGGATTGACTGACAGACAGGTAGTACATCTTTGTGTTTCATTAGTCATGATTATTGTTTGGCACTACAGCTAAACCAACTTAATTGCTAGCTGCTACCAAAGGAGGTGGTTCTCATCCCTTTCCTGCCATCTGGCTCCCAACTGTGATCACTCTGACTTTTTTGCGTGGGCACCGCTGTGTACACCCACCTTTGGAGGGTCTACACCTCAAAAAAAAAAAAGCCAAAAAGAATAGATTTATGGTTCCACCTAGGAATCAACCAGGTGCCCACAGTGGTGGAAGACCGAAGGCAGGATCCTGTTCCTGGGGCGGGAGGGGAGATAACAGACAGCTCATTTTGGCAGTGACAACAGTGTTGGGTTGGCTTAGCCGTCTTGCCGAACCAGCCTTGGTATTCTGTAGAGAACAGCAGAATTGCACCGTGCCACGAGAAACCTGAGGTTCCTCTTGTGAGTCAGCCCGGATAACTGAATTAACTTTCCCAGTGAATCATGCTTCTAAGGTAGTTCATCAGGCGTGGTGAACGTACACCCACCATCTGTTCGTGGTGTCATGAATGTGTACACCCGACCTGCCAGCCCCTGTCTCGATGAAACCTGGTCTGGTGGGAGGTGTCCCTGCCCGTGGCAGGGGGGTTGGAACACGATGATCTTCAAGGTCCTTTCCAACTCTAACCATTCTATGATTCTGTGATGCAGCTCTTGTGGCCTGTGGGATGGATGACATGAGGAAACTGACCCACCTTAAATAGAACTTCTTATATTTTCCTGGCAAATGGCTTGTGGGCAGGTCACTGACATGTCTTGGTAGAGAGTCCTAGTAGAGAGTTGTAGCAACATAATTAATGCAGCAACATAATTAACGGAGCAACACAAGGGCTGGAGTGGTGATGGGGAAGGGAGAGAAAAAATCAACAAAGTGCTGCTTGAGCAGATACCAGCACCAAAAGAAGTATCTGTGTAACCGTGGCCCAAGGGTTTAGCCAAGGCTTTTCTTTATCTAAAGTGTGAGGGACTTCTGCGTCTGGAGCAGGAGGTCTGAGTTTAACCACGCTGCCAACGCGCCACCCTGTGAATCGTTGTGACAATCTCAAAGATTAACGAGGTAACGCAATTTGCTGCTGCTTGTCAGTCAAAGCGGGTGCAACTCGGGGCCCTGAGTACAGGGTGAGATAAAGCAGCTGTCTGATCAAAACCGGCAGCCAGCTAGTTCCAGAAGGAGCTTCTAGGATTAGATAGCATGTTCAGGGCTGGGGGTTCCCGCAGGATGAACGGGGGAGGAAGGGGCTGAGGACACAAGCGGCGTTTGGCTGGTGTCACACTCAGGAGCATCCTCACCTTGCCAAAACTGCTAAGCTGGAGCAAGACGGACTGGGCAGATGGTAGGACAAAAGTGAGCCTGCAAAAATATCGTAACTGTATATGAACACCTTCGCTAGTGTCTGAAGGAGTTGGAAGGTGATTCTGCCCCTCTACTCCACTTTGGTGAGATCCCACCAGGAGCACTGTGTCCAGCCCTGGAGTCCTCAGCACAGGAAAGACATGGACCTCTTGGAACAGGTCCAGCAGAGCCCATGGAGATGCTCAGAGGGCTGGAGCACCTCTGCTGTGAGGACAGGCTGAGAGAGCTGGGGCTGTTCAGCCTGAAGAAGAAAAGGCTCTGGGGAGACCTTAGAGCCCCTTCCAGTCTCTAGAGGGGCTGCAGGAGAGATGGGGAGGGACACTTGATCAGAGAGGGGAGACGTAGGATGAGGGAGAAGAGCTTTAAACTAAAAGAGAGATTTAGACTAGATCTTGGGAGGAAATTCTCTGCTGTGAGGGTGGTGAGGCACTGGAAGAGGTTGCCCAGAGAAGCTGTGGCTGCCCCATCCCTGGAGGGGTTCAAGGCCAGGCTGGATGGGGCTTGGAGCAACCTGGTGTGGTGGGAGGTGTCCTTGCCCGTGGCAGGGGTTAGAACTCGATCTTGAACCCGAACCATTCCATGATCCTAAGGCCTCAGGCTTGCATCAGCATCTTCTGACTACAGGTCTGTGCTTTCCCTGCTGCTGTTTTCCAATAAATGCCATCACATGGAGAGCCGGGGGGGCTGAGGCACTCCCTGCTTCTCAGTACGGCACGTCACTGAAGTGGAAGGAGAACAGCAGGATCCATCCCACGGCACGATAGCGATATCTTACAAACAGCTTTGAAACACTTGTATGCGTAATATTTTGTGGTTGCCTGTAAAGTTCTCTGATGCTTTGGGGAGCCAATAAAAATCCTGCCATGTGCTCTGACCTTCTCTTTGTGGTGGCCATGGGTTATGTGCAAATCTTCGGGTTAACTGCTGGAACCGTTACGAGCACACCGAGTGCTCGAGTGACTCAGGGTGCAACTTGAAATGTGCTGAGCATCCCACACTGGTGGCAGCCTGTTAATTAGTAGACGGTGTTGTGTCAGCTTCCTTGTGAGGAAACCAAGCACCACCCCCTTAAAATCAGTTCGGCCTTTGATTCTTAACCAATTTTGTAGGGACTGTCAAACTTCTGAGTAACTTCAAACTTCTGAGTAACTCTGTCTTGTAACTTTGCCCTGCAGTCTGTGATGAAGGAGTTTTGTCATGCTGAGCAGGCCATGAGTTGGACCTGCAGGGCATGTCACCACCACATCAAGGCTCTTCCACAGAGGCTGAAAGCAGGTTGTGTCCATGTTCCTCATTAGCCACTCCAATTTTCAGGTGGAAAGACCCCTGTCACTTCGACTTAGCTATGTTATTTCCTAATGTGGCATAAAATCATAGAATGGTTAGAGTTGGAAGGGATCTTCAAGAACATCGAGTTCCAGTCCCCTGCCCTGGGCAGGGACACCTCCCACCACACCAGGTTGCTCCAAGCCCCATCCAGCCTGGCCTTGAACCCCTCCAGGGATGGGGCAGCCNGCTCCAGCCCTCTGAGCATCTTGGTGGCCCTCCGTTGGACCCGTTCCAACAGGTCCATGTCCTTTCTCTGTTGAGGACTCCAGAGCTGGACACAGGACTCCAGGTGGGGTCTCACAATTGCAGAGCAGAGGGGGAGAATCCCCTCCCTGTCCCTGCTGGTCACGCTGCTTTTGCTGCAGCCCAGGCTGGGGTTGGCTTTCTGGGCTGCCAGCGGGCACTGGGGTGATGTGCAGGTGTTGTTTCCTCCCTGTAGCATGTGTGCAGGCTTTATAGCAAGACCTAAAATGTTGGTTGGTTTGTAAAGGGAAGCTGGTGTTTCACACTCCTCGTTCTCATGACCCTTCAAAGCAGGGACACAGCTACCTGTACACTCTTTTGTATTTCTCCCTAATAAGAAATAAACCCTATTTAATTCATACCAAGGGTTACCTTTTAGTCAGAACAGGATCTTTTGAAGTATATCTACAGAGTGTAGCTGCATAACACATTCTAACCTTTGACTATTTCACGTGTGTGAATGCGATTTATTACTAAAACTTTACATACTGTGAGCTCAGGTCTTTATTTTAGGACTTTGTTTTACTGTCTCTGTTACCAAGTCTGAGGTGTCCGGTTCCCATTCGCAGCTCAGTCACCTTCTGTCTAAAAAAAATACGTTTCGCTTGTTTTGCCTTCCAAATTCTGAATTTCTAATTATGAAGGGGAGCCGTTTAGCGTTGTTTGAGGTGTCTGTTTGTCAAGCAGTCATGCAGAAATAGTGCAATGTGTAGGCTCCCAGTATAAATAGAAGCAATCATCATCCAAACTGTGGATAAGTAATTAGAATAATAAGTAGAAATAAAGAAGCTTTGTCAGTTTGCATTCCTTTTTTTTTTTTTTTTTTCTGAAGCAGCTATGGGCAAGTGTAGAAACTGATTCTTATCTTTAGCTTTTCCCCTGAAATAAGGATAAAATTGGATTTAAGAATAAGAGCTTACCATATGAATTTAGGTTTATGGAGGATGTATTCTAGACTGTCAAAAATGGGATGCCTAAGGGAGATTTGCTTCTAAAGAGAAGAATGCAATAAAGCTTTGGGCTATACTGAACTGCAGAGTGTTATGAAATAGTTTGGTTCGGTAATTCCTGGATTGTTACATTCAGATTTTCAGCCACTGAGGTTCTTTATTGATTAAATAAAATCCTCTGATAAATGCCAAGGACTAGTGAAGTTAAGGGTCTAACTTTTCTCTGCCTGAAAAGTTAGGCCAGGCTGGATGGGGCTTGGAGCAACCTGGTCTGGTGGGAGGTGTTCTTGCCCAGGGCAGGGGGGTTGGAACTGGATGATCTCTGAGGTCTCTTCCAACTCTAACCATTCTGTGATTCTATGAACCTTTCAAAGCAAGGAGGAGGTAATAATTTACGCTTACCAAAACCTAAATAGTGACCTGAAGCTCTCTAGTGATGATGGAACTCACCTCAGTGAGAAGTGACCATCACTTCTATGTGATAAACCATATCTGGCTGAGAAAGCTCTGAAAAGTTTGTCTCCTTTCAGATGTTTTTCACCCTCTCAAACAGGATCTAGAGTATGGGGTCAAAGAAGATTGCATCTCATGTATGTGGAGGAAAGTACACCAGGTATGGGGAGGAATAACCCCCTGCATCAGGACAGGTTGGGGATGACCTGCTGGAGAGCAGCTCTGAGGAGAAAGACCTGGGAGTCCTGGTGGGCAACAGGATGCCCATGAGCCAGCAATGTGCTCTGGTGGCCAAGAAGGCCAATGGCATCGTGGGGGGCATCAGGAAGATTGTGACCAGGAAGTCGAGGGAGGTCATCCTCCTCCTCTGCTCTGCCCTGGGGAGGCCCCATTTGGAGCTATGGGTCCAGTTCTGGGCTCCCCAGTTCAAGAGGGACAGGGAACTGCCGGAGAGGGGACAGCAGAGGAGCACAAAGATGATGATGGTCCTGGATCCTCTCTCTGATGAGGAAAGGCCAAGGGACTTGGGTCTTCTGGAGAAGAGAAGACTGAGGGGGAATCTGATCAACAGCTATGCATACTTGAAGGGTGGGTGTCAGGAGGATGGGGCCAGGCTTTTTTCAGTGGTGCCCAGGGACAGGACAAGAGGAAATGGGCACAAACTGGAACATAAGAAGTTTCATGTGAACATGAGGAAGAATTCTTCGCTTTGAGGGTGGCAGAGCCCTGGAAGAGGCTGCCCAGAGAGGTGGTGGAGTCTCTGTCTCTGGAGACATTTAAAACCTTCATGGACATGTTCCTATGCAACCTGCTGTAGGAGGACCAGCTCTGGCAGGGGGTTGGACTGGGTGACCTCCAGAGATCCTTTCCAGCCTCATATCATTCTGTGATTCTGTATGGTCTGTACAGTCTCCAGGGTGACTTAATTGTCCTTAATGCTGCTCTAGCAGGACAAACTAGTCTCAGATTCTTCATTGTATAATCTTTGAACATGACAGTCTTCTTGGATTATTCTTTGCTACAGGTTTTTAAATGTTTTGGAACTAAAAAATAAGCAGATGAAACCCATTTTTTTTCCCCGGGACTGTCAGTTCTTGTTTGTAGACTAGTTGTATAAATAACTCTAGAACATCTGACATCTTATTCCTATAAAATGTGTTGGCAAAATTTGGCATGAATTGGTTCCATTTCATCAACTTTCTTTATGGTTCTCTCTCTCTTTTTTTTTTTTTTTCTTTTCTGTGGGAGTATTTCTATTTTTTTTAATCATTTCGGAATTTGGAAGTTTATTCCTATCTTCTTCAGCATATAATAGTTCAAGGAACACATAATCCCTTTCGGGCAGCAACTTTTACAACATGTGGTGGGTGCCTCTGAATCAGCGTCAAATGTTGGCATCTCCATTTTCTCCTTCATCAGAAGTAGTGAAGTTTCATCAGAAGTAGAGAGAAAAAAATATTTCAAGAGAACTTAAAGAAGTGGGGCTTATTACCTTCAGGGGGAAAATTTAAAAAAAAAAAAGAATGAGAAAAAGGAAGGGAGGGGAAAAAAAGAGGAAAGAAAACCAGGCTTTATATGAAATGGAAGGACACAAAGCCACTTTTCAAAACCATCCTGTGTACTTCCTTCAACTTAAAAATTTCTTGTTGAGGGTGGGCACTGTTGATAAATAATAATGAGAATTGAATATGATTTGTCATATGACAGAGCTCCTTTTCCTAAATATTTGTATTGTGATTTGATGTTTTTTTTTCATGTGTGGAGACCTCAGATTCAGGATATCCTGTTTCTGGCAGGTCTAGGGAAGAACAAAATTCAGTATAATGTCACTTTCAACCTGTACGATCAGCTTAATAAGATATCCTACTACCTACTTTCTCCAGCTTTCTGATCCATTTGCTATAACTTCTGGTAAAAACCAAAAAGATTATAGAAAACTCACTATTTAGAAAAATACTTTTGGGAAGTGCTTTTGAACTCCAGAGAGTGGTAGACCCTCTGGCTATCTCCCAGCCTCATGCAGGGACAAGAATTGGCCTCCCAGCAGCTCTCTTTCTCATCTTCTCTCCCTGGGAGTAGTCACCAAGGTGGGAAAAATATGCTGGGTCTGGCCCCGAAGAGTGCTGGAGGTCTGTGGACCACTTTGGCCATTTGCTCAGCCATCTGCCTCATGGTCATGTCGCAAATAATTCCCATGTATCGAAGTCTTCCTCCTCCAGACTTCAAATGCTGCCGTTCCACTGGCTGAACTCTGCACGGAGGAATTGAAGGAAAGGCTTCAGGCGATGGAATGTAAAACTTAGAAAGGTCCAAAGGTTTCTGCTCATAATGGGATCCCAGCATCACTTAAATTTATGGATTACCTGATGCTTTTTTCTTCTTAAATTGGATATTTATAAGGTAGAAAATCCATCGTGTTTCATCTTTCAGGAGCTTAGTGGGAAGAGGCTATTATACTATAGGCGGGTAAAACCCTCATCTCTCTCGCCAGGCTCTTTGGTTGGAGTAACAGCCTGAGAACAGGTCACTTTATATAAAATAATAACTCGGGGGGATTCATGGCTTTGCTCTTCCCAGATTATGAGCCCAGACACAAAAGTCTGACCAAAGCAATGGAGCCTTTAGAAAACCTTTCCAGAGGAAGGGCTGGATGTCTAAGCTGTTTTCCTATCCCAACTCAGAGAGTGATTTTTCTGGGATCATATATCAACAAATAAACTTTTAGCTAAGCTATGGGAACAAAACCAAGTGGTTTTGGCCAGTAATAACAGCACAGTTGAGTGAGGAAGATGCAGAAACCTGAATTTTCAGATCTTCACTTTGTCTTGGATGTCTAATACTCCCTTTGAAATTAATAGATGACTTTCTACCTTACTTTTAGTTTAACTGTATTTCACAATTAAATTTTTCATCAAAGCCACGGCACTTCTCGATGTTGAAATCAATAATCTCTGATAGCTTAATTCCATTTCTGGATGGAGCAGACCCAGATTCCTTTCTGCACTAAATGGAAACAGAGTGCAGGGGATTTAATATCCTGTCATTGAGAGAGTGCAGGCTGCTACTGTACAGTGAGTCGCATGTGAGTACGTGAGTTTGGGGAATTAAAATGAGCTAGTAAGCTAATAAAAGAGTAAGACTTAAGGATAGTCATTGTTTTTATATCTAAGTAAGACCACCCTCAATAATTTCAAGCACTTTGAATGTTTTAAACAATCTTTTTCGGGGTAATCTGTGCGAGTAACTCTTCATACCATTAATACTTTGAAATAATTGATTTTCAGATACTGGAACAAGCAGAGCATGAAGTTTAAGGCCGCAAGGCAATAAAGACAGATCGCTTCTCTATAATAAACACTTTTTTAAAAGAACAGCACAAGTGCAGTGGAGTGCAACTCAAGTTTTAAGAAAACCTTTGTTTGCCTTTTGTGGAAAGAGTCCGATGGTTTGCCATACAGATATATTTTATTTTCTTGAAAGAAAAACAGTGCAGCTTAGAGGGGGTAAGCATTCATAGCTCTGTTGGTCACAACAGTCTCAGCAATAACGCGGGGAGGGGGCTTGGGGGTGGCATTTTTTTCCATGGTGGCCATCACCTGGAGAGTAGCTGAGCATCGGTCTGCTGGTGGGAGGTGGTGAGTGCACGGTGCCTTTGCATCACTTGGTTCTATCTCCTTTTTTTCTTCACTTATCAAACCGTCTTTATCAACCCGTGAGTTTTTCAAGCTTTTGCTGTTCCGCTTCTCAGCCCCATGCTGGGGAGAGGGTGAGCGAGCGGCTGGGTGGGGGGTTAGCAGCCAGTCAGCCCACCACAAGCAGGCAAGATCTCTTTGGACACTTTCATAGAATCATAGAATCCTCCAGGCTGGAAGGGAACTCCAAAGGCCATCCAGTCCCACCTCCCCGCCGTCACAGGGACACCCCCAACTAGCCCAGGTTGCCCAGGGTCTCATCCAGCCTCACCTTGAATATCTCCAGGGAAGGGGCCTCAACCACCTCCCTGGGCAACCTGTTCCAGTGTTCCACCACCCTCAGTGTAAAGAAATTTTTTCTAATATTCAACTTAAATCTACCCTTCTCCAACTGAAGTCCATTGCCCCTCGTCCTATCCTGTAGCCTTTGTGAACAGCCCCTCCCCAGCCTTCCTGGAGCCCCCTTTAGGTACTGAAAGGCTGCAATTAGGTCTCCTGGGAGCCTCCTCTTCTCCAGGCTGAACAGCCCCAGCTCCCTCAGCCTGTCTTTGTAGCAAAACTTTCAGACATTCCGTTTGAGCAGAAGAAGGCATTCTGCCTTAGCGAGGTGGATTGTACTCGAAGCTCCCAGTTTCCAGTCTGATCGTTTACATTGCTGGCGATACGCAGCTTTATTCTCACGTTACAACGAAACCGTGGGCTGGGTATCCCTTTTATTTTCTTTTCTCCTTTGTTAGCTCTGTTGAGAGCGCACCAAACTAATCTGGAGAGCTCGAGGCTTCGATCTCATGTATTCCTTAAGCCTAATCTGCCAAAGAAGTGTGAGAAGGCCATGGGTTTTGAGCGTGCTGTGTGCTGGGATGGCAAAGGAGGGTCCCCGTACCTCATCTGCACAGGAATCTGATGGCTTGACCTGCAGTGTCCTTGTGGCACATATAAATATCTCCATTTCAATCCTATCTCTAGTTTACACTAAACTGGAGACTAGGGCAGAAAACATGACCTGACCTTTTGTTTTATTTTATATATACAGCATTTCCTGAGTTAGGCTGAGAAATCTGTTTCAGTACACAATAGACTCCATCACTCTTTCTCTACGCTATACAGAAATAAACACTTCAAAATTCGTTTTTAATTTGCGGGCTTGGGCTGAGTGCAGCCTGTTCATCAGTGGTTTGGGAGCAAGCGTCAAATCACCTCTCGGTAATGTTCGCTGATAGCCCCAAAAAGCGGCAGAGTGTTAAATGGGGGTAATAAGCAGGAGAATGCAATGTGGTGAGCCCAGCTGATTCAACAAAGCCCGTCCTGACACAGCTAACTGCACAATTATTCAGCAAGGAAGAAGGCATCAAAGCCATACTGACCAAACGGAAAATTTTAGCCTAAAAGTAACTGATCGGGGCTTCATATAAGATGGGCAACTGAGTAAGAGTTCCCGTTAGAGCTCTTGACCGTGAATGTCACAGGTAATGGTGAGTATGAGTTACAAGGTATATCCTTGGCTATGGCATTGGTCAAGCTGATGCTGGAAGATTTCATCCCATCCCAAAGTCAGCATTTTTAAAGGGATGTGGAAACACTGAGGTAAGTTCAGAAAACGGCCACAAAAAAAAAAAAAAAAAAGGATTTACTGGAGGAAGTGAGGGAAAATGCCTTCTGGTGAGGGACTCAAAAGCTTGTTTGGTGTAATGTCTAAAGGGAAAAAGCTGGGAGCTGACTTGACTGTGAAAGGACTTTTGAAGAAAAGGTTGTAGGTTCCTAAGGGACTCTTTAATCTAGCGAGAAGGACTGGAAGTGTGGAAGTCAGACAGTGGCCTAGGCTGCCCAGGGAGGTGGTTGAGTCTCCTTCCCTGAATGTGTTGAAGAGTCGTTGAGATGTGATTTTGGGGGATCTAGTGTAGGGGAGAAATTGGGGGATCTGGCGTAGGGGAGAACTTTGTAGAGTGAGGTTGATTATTGGACTACGTGATCCCAAGGGTCTTTTCCAACCTGAATGATTCTATGATTCCCCAACATCAGAAGAACCAAGAGCAAAAATCTGAAGGTATGCAAATTCAGGTGACAAAGAATGAGTTCTGAGCAGAAAAATGTTTACCTGTGGAACGAAGCTGCTCAATGTCTCTAACATTCTGTGGAGCAGGACAGATTTCTCTGGTCAGCACAAGAGGACAGCACTATCATAGGAGGACACGCAGGAGGACAGGCTGGGCCAACTCAGGTTCCCTTCTAGCTTTATGAACTGATGAATCCATCTGGTTTGTAACTATGGAACAGAAATCTCAACAACCAGTAACTTTCATCCCTGGTCCAAGTCAACACTGACCAGAAAAATCAATGCACCTTGTCAAAGAGGGAGAGGAGCTAAATTGGAGGAAGTGTCATAGAATCATGGAATCACAGAATGGTTAGAGTTGGATGGGACCTTCAAGATCATCCAGTTCCAACCCCCCTGCCATGGGCAGGGACACCTCCAGGTTGCTTCAAGCCCCATCCAGCCTATCCTATCCTGGGGTGCGGCGACAACTTGCTTTCCAAATGAGGTCTCAGATGAAATCTGAGGAACGAATTGTGCTACGTCAGGGTGCTCCTTTCTGAAACTGACCGTATGGCCAGGTCTCTTTTTCACTTCTCTTTGGGGTGGGATTTTTTTGTTGTTGTTTTTTGGTTTGGTTTGGGGTTTTTTTGTTGGTTTTTTCCAGCATTTGCAGGCATAGTGCAAAAAATGTTTATAGGGGAAAACACCTTTGCAGATGAGAAACATCTAGACCTGAGTTGGTGGTACATGGTAGTAGGGTCTTGCAGGATCAATTTTAGGAGTGAAGTTCTTGTTCTGAGCAGTCCAGCTCCCAGTAGTTACTCCTCTCCAGAGAAAGAGTTTTGTAAGCGTGAGGCTGGGCTCAGAAATCAAGCCATATTTAGCTCGAAGAGAATGATCTACTTCACTGCTTGAGGAGACAGTTATGAGAGAGGATGGCTTTAAACTAGAGAAAAAAAAAATGTTTCAAAGTGGATGGACAATTTAAATTCTTTAACCTCTGCTTGCATTCACTACTTCTTGCCTTCTAGCATATGAAAGCTTCTTGGCATGTGCCCTGCCTGGGGTCGAGTAGGACGTGGGAGAGATTGTGCTTGGATGTCTGGAGTACTACCACTTGGGGGGGAAAATGTGTAGCATTCCAACAGATATAATTAATGACAAGTGTTGTTGTCTTTCTCCTGTGCCATCCACCCACTGGCTGCCTGGTGCTGACCCCTTGCTGTCCTGCTGACCTCTCCAAAGTTTATTTTAAAAAGGCATCCTTGCTTTCCCAAACTTTTCAGCTGGGCTTCCCTTGGGCTTCTTGTTCAGTGCATGCCCAGGACTGTGCCTGTGTCCGCTGCTCAGTGATCAGACACAAGTGTTTCCATTAGAGCGATGATTAATGGAACCCTCCTTGGGAATGGGAAAGGGAGAAGTGGGTAATACAAAGCAAGAGACATGGTAAAACCTAACAAAGGAACTTTGTTTCTTTGTTTCAGAAATAACTTTTCACTCTACTCGGCACTAGTGAGGCCACAACTGGAATCCTGCCTCCAGTGCTGGGTTCCCCAGTTCAAGAGAGACAGGGAACTACTGGAGAGAGTCCAGCCTAGGGCAACAAAGATGCTGGAGGGATTGGAGCATCTCCCTGAGGAGAAAAGGCTGAGAGAGCTGGGAGTCTTGAGCCTGGAGAAGAGAAGGCTGAGGGGAGACCTTCCTCATGCTCACAAGGATCTGAAGGGTGGGTTGAAGAAGGATGGAGCCGGACTCTTCTCAGTGGTTCCCAGTGACAAGACAAAGGGCAACGGGCACAAATGGAATATGGGAAGTTGCATTTGAATATGAGGAGGAACTTCTTTATGGTGAGGGTGATGGAGCCCTGGCAGAGTCTGCCCAGGGAGGGTGTGGAGTCCCCTTCTCTGGAGACCCTCCAGCCCCTCCTGGATGCAGCCCTGAGGGATGTGCTCGGGGTATTCCTGCTTTAGCAGGGGAGTGGGACTGGATGATCTCTAGAGGTCTCTGCCGACTCTGATGCTTCCCTGATTCCATGTTTTAAGTGCTCCACAGATTGCTCCAACTCTCTTGGCTCCTGCCCACATCAGTAAAACGCTCCGGTTGTTTTCGCAGCGGTGGACTTGAAATAATTTCGTGCTTTCATTTTGCAGCGAGAGCGACCACATCAAATAATTCCACCGGCTGCATTGGCTTCTGCGTTGGCAGGTTTAGTGGACAGAGGGCTTTAATGCTGTGCATCGCAGGTCCCTGCGTCAAAAAGTGGAGTGATAAAACAACGGGCGGGACTGAGGAGTATAGAGGAATCCAAAGCAGCTATTATGAGAGTGCAGCTGTCAATTTGCTCCTGCCCTGGTCGCATTCTCCAAAGAGATAAAAACACGTGACTAAGTCCCTCATTTGCGTGATGAGGATCATGGGTTGGTTTCTTTCTGATCTTCAGCCTCACCTCCACCCTCTGCTAAACCCCTTTTCTTGCTACAGGATGATAGAGATAAAAACCCCTCACCTTTTTCTCCCATTTCTGTTAGACCCCGTGCTTAGCTTTTGGGTGTCTGGGGAGAGCATCCACCCCATCAGCCAAGGCAACCTTGTAAAATGGGCACGATAACTGATTTTTCACTCTTGAGGGGAACTGGTGAAAAACCATCAATGAGGCCCAGAGGGAATAATGATTTTGGGAGCTCTGTATTGCCACTTCCCTGGGAAAGCAGAGGGCTGATGTTTCTAGAGCTTCCACGATGTTTTACAAGGAAAAAGCTTTCCTGTTTTCCAGGAGAAACTGGTGCTTTCGTTGCTTTGAGTGCGTCCTCAGTAAGTTTGCAGGTGACAGCAAATTAGGCAGGAGTGTTGATCTGTTTGAGGGTGGGAAGGCTCTACAGAGGGACCTGGACAGGTTGGATTGATGG
>VZRU01014355.1:110995-150679 GCA_013398155.1 Pedionomus torquatus
AAATGGTCTGAAGTTGCAGCAGGGGAGGTTTAGATCAGATATTGGGAAGAATGACTTGACTGAGATGGTGGTCAGGCCCTGGAACAGCCTGCCCAGGGAGGTGGTGGAGTCACCATCCCTGGAGGTATTTAAGAAACGAGTAGATGTGGCACTTCAGGGCATGCTCCAATGACAGAGATTGTTTGGTTGGTTGGGATTTGTTTTTCGGGTTGTGTGTATGGTTTTGGGTTTTTTTTTGTGTGTATGGTTGGACCTGACAATCTCAGAGGTCCCTTCCAACCTTGAAGACTCTGTGATTCTTGCTCTTGTTGGTCAAGCAGCATATTCAGAGCTCTGTAGAGACCACAGTATAAAATGTTACCTTTCCACGAGCTCCTCTGCTTGCCAAGCTTTGCTGTCCCTCAGAAACAATCAGCTCTGACTACTTGGTAGGTTGTTTTTTGGCACGTGCACGTCGTAGTCTTTATCAGAGAGTCCATCTTTCAAGGCTGGAGCTTTGGATTCTGCTGCCAAATCAGAAAAAGTGGGCAACGGGGAGACTGAGGCACGTGGCTGGAGCTGCCCGTTTTCCACTCAGCAAACCAGGTCTGAAACTCCTTTGTCACATCTAGAGCAACAGATAAATTAATTCCACATCTTATTTGGGAAACCAAGCTCCCACCCTCTCCCGTGGCCAAACCCCGTCGGGCACGATGTGCTTGTGAAAGGCTGGTGCTGGCTGGGACCTCCACGTGCCCACAGCCCATCCCCTGCATAGCAAAGGCATTCTGCTTTCATGGCATCTAGGCCACCACAGCTGTTAGAAGGAGGGGGTTGCCCTTTTTAGAAATTATTAGCAAAGCCGGCAGGCTGTTTGTTAAAATATGTAGTGTGCGTCGCGAACTTGTAACCACAGTAGAAAAAAAATAAATACCAGTGGGTGATTTCTGACTGTTAAATTGAAAAGCCCTTCCTGCCCCTGCTCCAGTCAAGGGTGGGAATTACATTTGGATTGAAAATGCCACCTAAAACCCACTTTTTTTTTTTAAATTTACTTCCTTTTGTGCTTTGCCTTCGTAATAATTTATATTCAAATTCCAAACAGTATTGAAAAACACCTCAAAATATCGGAGAAAATTATTTAACGGTGCCTCTTCATACATGACCAGCTTTGATTCAGCATGGAAAAGAGAAGGCTCTGGGGAGACCTTAGAGCAGCCTTCCAGTATCTGAAGGGAGCTCCAGGAGAGATGGAGAGGGACGCTTGGTCAGGGAGGGGAGGGACAGGACAAGGGGGAAGGGTTTTAAGCTAGAAGAGGGGGGATTTAGATTAGATCTTAGGAAGACCTTCTTTGCTGTGAGGGTGGTGAGGCACTGGAAGAGGTTGCCCAGAGAAGCTGTGGCTGCCCCATCCCTGGAGGGGTTCAAGGCCAGGCTGGATGGGGCTTGGAGCAACCTGGTGTGGTGGGAGGTGTCCCTGCCCAGGGCAGGGGGGTTGGAGCTGGATGATCTTCACGGTCCTTTCCAACTCTAACCATTCTATGATTCTGTGATTCTAAGATGGCCCCAGCTCTCTCAGCCTGTCCTCACAGCAGAGGTGCTCCAGCCCTCTAAGCATCTCCATGGCCCTCTACTGGACCTGTTCTAAGAGTTCTATGTCCTTTCTCCGTTGAGGCCTCCAAGAGCTGGACACAGGACTCCAGGTGGGGTCTCATGAGTGCAGTGTAGAGGCAGAGAATAAATAAATCATAATAATTAAACTGTTATTTCACAGTCTGTTAAGTGCAATAGTGATTGGGTTTCCCTTTCTCCATCCAAGAAATGTTGAGGTTTTGTCATGTCTTTTATATATGTGGAGGTGTGGGTTTTTTCACTGCACTTGAATGACTGATATTCGTTCAGTGTGTTGCTAATTGTTGCACCCTTATTGGAGAAGACTAACAAGCTTTGTCAGTTCATTACCGCCGCTTTTGTTTTCTTTTGTATGATTAATACCCATTGGTGAGACCAAGTTACAGTTCAGTCAGTTGTGGCTTCAAGACAAGAATGAGATCAATGTTAGGGAAACAGAAATTATTAACCAGTTTGCAGAGGCGGTAGATTTTAATGAAGTAAGTTTCCTGATTGAGTACCTGTATGAATGATCAAATACCTCTATGGCACAGCCAGAAAGAAAGAAATGCCACTACTTTTTGCAGCATTTGTGAAAGGGAAAGCACATGTATCGTATCATTAGCTTCTGATTCTCTTCAAGAAGAAGCTCGACGAGGCCCTGGGCAACTTGGTCTAGTTGGGGGTGTCCCTGCGACTGCAGGGAGGTGGAACTAGATGACCTTTGGAGGTGTCTTCTGGCCTGGATGATTCTATGATTGGAGTAAAATACTTTTCAGCCCTCTAGGATCTTAAATTCTGTGGAAACGGGCTGAAAAATGGACACCTCATAGACCCCACCTTCAGGGAAGATGGGTCAGGCCAGTTCTTTAGAGTCCTTAGTATTGTTGTCTGACTTGGAAGCCTCACAGTGGTTGACACGTTGAAGATGATGTCTGCAGACAGAGAATGGTTCTTACCCTTTCACATCTCTTCTGGGCAGGCACAGGGTTTTTCAGATCTGTAATAATTTGCTGACAGGGAAGGAGAAAAAACTCCCGTTCTGAGGTAGAAGGCTGGATGAGGCTTTGAGCAACCTGGTCTAGTGGGAGGTGTCCCTGCCCAGGGCAAGTGGTTGGAACGTGACGATCTTGAAGGTCTCTTCCAACTCTGACCATTCCGTGATTCCAAGTGTGGTCTACAGAAGTGCTGCGTTTTCCTGAAGGAACAGAGAGGTTTTCAGCATTTGAGCTTCTCCTTTTTTGTGTGTTGACTGTAGGAGAAAGAGAATGCATACGCTGTTTGGCGTATGTATTTCTAAAAATGAGGGTGAATATTCCCACATAACAAATAATGAGGGAAAAATGGGTTTCCTAGTGGAGCAGCCTGAAATGCAATAGGCAGTGTGGTCCATTAGGAAGCCTCCTCTCGTGCCATTGGGCCCAGGCTCATTTTTGTTTAGCTGGACGTGTGCTGCAGCTGAGTAATGACACACAAGAGAGCTACTATCATCAGTATGAGAATTAAGTTTTTTTAAAAAGTATTCTTCATTTATGGGGGAGAATGGTTAGATAAACATTAAAGTACTCCTTGCTGATGGCAGTTCCAGGGACTCGCTTTATTTTTTGTTCAAACCATTGTAGTACTATCATTTGCAGCCTGACGTTGGTTTACATGGCAGTTTGGGTGATCTTCTCCAGTTGTATAATCACAGGCCGGCATGCCGAGTCTGTGGGTGGTTTTAAGAGATTTTCTAGGCTTCTTTGTTTCAGGAGTTTGGTGTCCAAACATTATACGGTTTGTTTATACTGATTTCATTGTGAAGGAAAGAATAAGTCTGATCTCCTCCTCTCTTTATTGTAACTCGATAGCACGGCAGTTATCTCAAGCATGGTTTCAGTTAGGTCTTACTTGTCCTTGAAGAATATTGCTGTATAATATTCATGGCTATAAGTGTGTATTTTCTCCGCTTCTGGTGGCAGCCTTAAAAAGCTGGTGTTTCCTTTGTGCTATGACTGTGTTGTTTATACGACAGCTAGAAGTATTAAGTTCTCAGAGCTAACCGAGACTGGGCGTAATGTTTTACTCTTCCTGCCGTTTAAGCTTCATTAGTATTTCTGCTTTTATTGTGAGTGTGTCGATTTTAAGCAACTTCGTTTTACTCTATGATGGCAGACAGAGTGAAACTGCTTGTAGTAAAAGCGATCCCAGAAACCTTCTCATAGGGCTTGCCTACATGAGCAGGCTTATTGGAATAATTTGCATAAAGAGAGCTTGAGTCACGAAGGGTTCTTATTATTTATCTTAATAAAATCTTTTATTAAGATATTTATTTATATTATATATTAAGATATATATATATCTTATATTATCTTATATTAATATATTATACATATCTTATAATCTTATATTAAGATATTTATATTTATTAAGATAAATCTTAATAAAATCTTTTATTAAGATATAGCTGTATATTCATTAGCATGCCTCATATAGAAAAATATTCGACAAAATAGCATCCTGAGGGTTTTTTTTTCCTCTAGCTGTGGTTGGGGCAGTTGCGAGTGGCTTCTGTGCTCAGGAAACGTGGGTTTGGGCTCTGTCCCTTCCACAGCCTTAAAGTATTCATAATTTCATGTCGCAGGAAGCTGTCAAAGTGCAAGTGGGACTACTTATCTGCCTTCCCAGAGGACAGGAGCCACTGTAGAGGAAAAATTTTAAATACTCGAGATTACCCAGGGAAAGCAGGAGAAGGACTCTTCTTGCATCTAAGGAAAAGCTCACTTCTCTCTACTCTAGCAGAGAAATTCAGCAAAATTTCAAACTTTCAAGCAAAGTGGAATATAGAGTGAAATTTCTGAAAATAAAAGCAGTGGTTGTGCAGGTGGGTTTTTTTTCCTATGCCTACTAAGGAAGACAAAGTAATGGTGCAGGGACTATGTGAACTTCTCACCACATATTATGGTTCATTACAAAGCCCCATCCAGCTGGGAACACCAATCGAATAGGCCATATGAAAGGCAGAAGCACCATTAGCACCCGAATAACAAGTAACAAGGGCAAGGCAGAGTCCTCTGAGAGGGCAGGAATTCAGGTGTGCAGCCTCCTTCATCTTCATTATCCCACAACACGACCACATAGAATTGTAGAAAGAAGATTCTCCTGCCGGGACCGACTGCAGATGCAAACATAACTGTCTACGGAAATTAGCAAGGCAAATGGATCAGCAGAGTCTTATTGAGGCTCTACCAGTCAAAGAAGCCACTGACAGAAGTCATCCAGGGAGCATGGGGTGATCCTCAGGAGAACTCGCTAACTGCTGTGATCATTGTCCTATGGAGCTACGCTCTTCCCTGTGCTCTTTTCTTTGACCCATGAATGTTGGGTTATTTTTTTCTGCAACAGCTGAATCTTCCCTCTCCCTGATCCTGGAGGTTCAGTTGTCACCTCGGAGATGGGCTGTGTGGTTTCTTGGTTTAAAGCTAAGAAATCTAAACCTGTACCTCGCGTGCTCTGGACAAGTATTTCTCACTCTGTTCCCTTGTCAAAAAGGGGAGTCTCACCTCCAGCCACTTCTCTGGTGGTCATCAGGGCCACGGAGATGGGCCAGGGGTCAGAGGTCTAGAGCACCTCTTCTACAAAAACAGGCTGAGAGAGTTGGAGTTGTTCATCCTGGAGAAGAGAAAGCTCTGGGGAGACATCAGAGCCCCTTCCAGTCCCTGAAGGGGGCCTACAAGAAGGATGGAGTGGGACTGTTTGCAAGGGCGTGTGGCAATAGGACGAGGGGAGATGGTTTTAAGCTGGAACAAGGGTAGGTTTAGATTAGACATCAGGAAGAAGCTCTTTACGATGAGGGTGGTGACTCACTGGCACAGGTTGCTCAGAGAGGTTGTGGAGGCCACATCTCAGGGGACATTCAGAGGCAGACTTGATGAGGTTCTCAGCGACCTGATTTAGTTAAAGATCTCCCTGCTCACTGCAGGGAAGTTGGACTAGATGACCTTTAAAGATCCCTTCCAACCCAAAACATTCTATGATTCTGTGATCTTCTCCATGAAAACACTGAGCTGTGCTCAGGCCTGTTGAAGAGCTGTAAGAGGCAGCTTTCTTGAAGAGAGGATTATGCCTCCGTAGATACCGGCTGACCAAGCTGCCAGGTGCTCTTCATGTGGTCCTGGGTTTGCAGCTGAACTCCAGAGAGAAGCAGGAGTTCACCTCTGGGCTTGGAGCACCTTGTTGCCTGCAGGTAGCTCCTTTATTCAACATGTAGCTTTCTTGGGTCATTCTTCAGAGAAACCTGGCTCTCCTTCTAACACCGAATAAAGAAAACGAGTACTTAACTTTAGACCTTTGATTTTATTCCAGGGCTGTGCTATTTAAAACTTTGCTCTTGCAGTGCCTGATTTGTAAGCACCTGAATTATTTATTGAATCCAACCCTGACAGGTTATTTTGTAACTAGCAAGATTTTGAATAAGCCCTTTTTGACAGCTGCAGTTAATGGATTTTAATAATAGGTGCTAGGATGGGATGATAAAATAGCCGTTAGCAGATCTTCCAGACTACAAGCCAGCTGTTTGGTAAAATTGTTGGACATATATCTATATTTTTGACTGTAACTGTAAATGGAGGAAAACCAGGTCCGTAGTTGCAAAGCTCAGTTAATCAGAGTCAAGGAGTGTCTAATCTGCCTTGCTGGGCTGCCAGTTGGAGAGGTTCCTGAATTTAAGAAGCCGGAGAGCTCTTGAGGAAATCTGGTTCCTGCTTGTTAGCGTCTCTCTTTAAGCACTTTTTGAGCTACGACGTTCTCGGGGTATACCTTTCTTACCAGAGAAGCCTGTAGGGCAGTATTCACGGTGCCTGGTACACACCAAATCTTCAGCACTCTTTCCACCTGTACTGCAATAGTAGCCAGCAGGAGGAATTAATGACCGTAGAGCAAATCCTGGTGCTTAAATCCATATAGAAATGGTAGCAGAAGCTGAATCTGAGGGTAGATTTGGCCTTTCTATTAAAAAAGGGAACTGCAAGCAGGGTGAAATATAAAAGAATCCAATAAAAAGTACATCTGCCACTTCACAACATGAATAGGATCTGGTATAGATTTTAGGTGACGACTAATATTTCACCTCAAGATGCATTTGCTAAAGAAATTGCTGAATTTCTGAGAGAAATAGTGGCACTGGGCTAGGCAGGGGAAAAATATGTATGATTAGGGCTGTCTGCAGTGTTGTCCTTTATCTCGGTCATTTGTGTAATGGAAGGTTAGTTTTTTGTTTCACCATTAGGAAATACTTCAGCTCCCTCACAGGATTTTGAGGTAAAAAGAGAAGCAATGAAGTCACGATACTACTCCTGTGTTGCGAAAAGCCAGGTGAAAATATTTTACTATGAAAAAGAAAAGAAGAAAAGAATATAACCTTGAAAAGAGATAGAGGGGACAGAAATAGTCTAGCTTTATTTGGCTGCTAGAAACCCAGGGGGTTTTCTTTCCTCTTTGCTGTGTAGTCATAGAATCATANAAATATCTCCTCCTCCAATTTAAAACCATTACCCCTTGTCCTGTCACTCCACTCCCTGACCAAGAGTCCCTCTCCAGCTCTCCTGGAGCTCCCTTCAGATCCTGGAAGGCTGCTCCAAGGTCTCCCCAGAGCCTTCTCTTCTCCAGGCTGAACAGCCCCAGCTCCCTCAGCCTGTCCTCACAGCAGAGGGGCTCCAGCCCTCGCAGCATCTTGGTGGCCCTCCGCTGGACCCGTTCCACCAGGTCCATGTCCTTTCTCTGTTGAGGACTCCAGAGCTGGACACAGGACTCCAGGTGGGGTCTCAGGAGCGCAGAGCAGAGGGGCAGAATCCCCTCCCTGTCCCTGCTGGTCACGCTGCTTTTGCTGCAGCCCAGGATGGGGTTGGCTTTCTGGGCTGCCAGCGCACACTGCCGGCTCGTGTTAATAAAGGCAAACTGGCACTTGAAAGGTATTCTCATCCTTGAGACAAAAAGCTGAGTCAAAGTATAAGGCTCAACCTTTTCTCTCCTGTACTCAAGGACTAGACAAAGTACAGCTTGCATTTTATCTGCCTACTCAGCAGCACCTTCCAGTTTTCCCAGGTATTGTCAGAATCCTCAGATCCACATGGCGAGTTGGAATTTATCCATCTAATCTAAATTTTTTTAAAAATCCCTGGAAGAAGCCCTCCTTTAAAATAGTACCCTTTTCAGTTGCTGCCTTCTGTCAGGATATGTGGCACCCTCCATGTACTAACTCTCCCCAGAGAGTGGTTTTATTTTGCAGGTCGCCTCTAATTCCAGACAGTGAGAGCTGGGATTGCTGGATGCTATGGGCGAGTAAGGAATGTATAGGGGCTTAACAGCAGGAGCAACAGACCCAGGTTAAAAATTCAGTGACCAGGAACAAATATGCCTTTTATTTCATCTCCCGGCTAAAAGCCTAGATACGGTTTATTGGCTTTAAACTTTTCTCATTTTGTAGAAAAATTTAAGCCTAGTGTTTCTTCTTAATCACAGCCACTTTAAACGGGACATATATGGCTCTATAAATTAAGCTAGAACAGAAGGGTTCTTTGTTTAAGAGACCTGGAAATTGTTTGACAGTTAACTATTAAGTGGTATCTAAAATACCTGGAATTTCCTCTGAAGAAGTGTATATACCTCTGCTGAGAATGACAAAACCAAGTGAGGGGTTACACCACAAGCGATGGAGATGCACTACTTGACGGTCTCAAAGTCAGGAGCTGGGTATATGTCTGAAAAATACCGAGCTAAAGTCGTACTTCAGGGTCCCACGGCAGATTAGTAGCAGAGTCCCCGTCTTTTGAACTACACAGATATATTTTTTTTTTTCATCCTACGAAACACATCAAGAGTTCAGGTGGTTTTGTTCAGTTTGGAAGGAACTAGAGAGCTCCTGAAATTTGTTTTTCGCGCCAAAGAACAAGCAGCTCTGAATGCTCTCTGGGACATTTTGACCAGAGAGTCTACCCTGGACCTAGACAATCTTTTCTCAAAATGAGCGTAGTCTCATGAAGAGGTTTGTTTGTTGATTTAATGTCTTTCTGAGGAAGAAATTTGCCCAGCTGTCCTGCTGACTCCTAGTTCAATGTCCTGGCCAGCTGGTCATATGTCCCCCCCTGTAGATGAGTCCCTTCTTTGTGGGTTAAGCAAGATCTGCAGCATCTTCGTAGTGCTTCCGATGTACTTTTCTTCTCAAATGTTGGGTCTTGACATAAAAAAGGCTGGAATGAAGGATATGGTGTTGTGCATACCCAAGTGAAGGCAGGGAGCCAACAAAATGCTGTTGTAATTACAAGTGAACATTCTTGTATCATAAAACTGCAAAGAAAAAGCTATAAATCAGAGCTGGCCTGGTGGTCCCTGGCAGCAAAGCGCAGGAGATTTGAGCTCATTCCCTGAGCTCGCCAAGAGTGGGATCCTCGTGGAGACAGCGGCTCATTCCAAGGGAAGGGCATTCCTCGTGTCTCCTGAGTGATGGCCATGAAGCGCTGGTGGAGGTGGGAGGCAGATCCAGCCTTCAGCCCTGCAGGAGTGATGGTCTAAAAAGTGCTGGCCATTGTGGAAAATAAAGCAAGTTGAGAACTGGAGGAATTTTATCTTCCAGGGCTCTTGTGTGTGTGTTTAGGAGCATATTGCTTTCAGCCTTAGGCCTCTGTTGTTGTCCAAATCCCATATTTGATTAATTCTTGCTGTACTTGAGTATATAAGATTGTCCTTTAATTCAGGTATCTACGTTCATGTTTCCATACACTCAGTCATGACACCAAACCGCCCTGAAACCTTTTTATGGGCATTACAAAAATGAAATGAAGTGACAATATCCAAAACGTCTCCACTGAACTTCCTGCCACTAATGAACATGGATTCAAACAGCATCTTCATTTGAAAATGGGTTTTCTCTTCTACCCTGCAACATTTTTCTCTTTCTGGTATCTCCTGAGGATAGAGTTCTCTTAAAAATCATGGAATCACAGAATGGTTAGAGTTGGAAGGGACCTTCAAGACCATCCTATTCCAACCCCTCTGCCCTGGGCAGGGACACCTCCCACCAAACCAGGTTGCTCCAAGCCCCATCCAGCCTGGCCTTGAACCCCTCCAGGGATGGGGCAGCCACAGCTTCTCTGGGCAAAATCCTTGGTGTCCCTGGGTAATTTACCTGTTTCAAAAAGAAATAAGTTAGTTGCAGGAGGGTAGAAGAGTATTAAAGCTGTTAGTGTTGGGCAGTTTTCTAGAAACTTTAACACAAGCCAAGGGGAGAAGTTTCCTGTCTCTCTGAAAGATGTGGCTTGAGCTGAGCCCGCATTTGCAAACAGTTTGGGAGGGGCAAAATAAGATGGGCTACTGTTGGTAAAATAAAAATTAAAAAAAAAAAAAATTGAATCCTGAGAACGTAGAGCGATTACAGCAAAACAACCCCCAAACTGACAGCTGCACAAACAGCACTCGCCCAGCGGTGGAAGTCAGCTACTAGGAATGCCCAGTTTCCCATCAGATTGGTAAGAATTTATAATTAATAGCACGTTTGGGGACTCTCCTGCAATGAAACCACAATTTAATCTGCTAACCTGATTACAGAGGAGGTAAAGGAGGGAAGGCAGAGATTCAGAGTCTTGCTCTGCTGAGTGTATTATCTCCCTGCCGATAGCGAGACAGACGGCCTTTTCCAGAATCAGCCCCTGCGCTGGTTTAAGGGCTGCGATCCTGAAAGGTAAAGGGCTCTTTCCCAAACAGATGTGACCCCCTTCGACTCCGATAAACTCCCCGAAAAGATGAGGGAAATCTGTACTGCACAGGATGTGCTCAGCACATTGAGGGACTGAGTTAGTAATGTCCCTGATAATTGTGGATACCTCATTGTAGGAGTCAGTTTTTATTTAAAATTTTTTAATAGGAGTATACACATCTGTCTTTATACCCAGCAGCTTTTCTGGCCCACAAGAAGTCCTCTGTGAGTTTCCCCAACTGAGCTCAGTGGGATCTCTGTCAGCTGCAAGATTTATGTCATCTTTTTCAGTCCTGAGAACTGTTCCTTAAGCTTTTCACATCTGGATTTAATTGGAAAGACATTAAAAGACATTAAGTGTGCTGGAAAAGCATATTTTAGAGAAGATCTTTATGGACACTTCCATTAAAGGAGCTGATGGTTGTAGGTTAAAATGGGATGAGGACAGGCCATCAACAGTTAGCAAGGACAAAATTACATTACAAACTACTTCAGCTGAGAAGTTCGGCCTGTAGCTCTTGGACCTGACTCTGATCTCACTTAAATCAACTTCAATTAGGAGAAAAATACCGGCTAATGCAGTGTTAAAATACCCTGAGATCAGAATCAAAAACTTTCGCCTCTTGGAAACACTCAAATTTCTAATTACATGCCATATAGGCTAAATATCATGCTTTTAGCTGTCAATCTAGATTTGGTACTTGGTCGGCCGTAGATGCTCGCTTGTAAGTTGAGACTTGGAGAATGAAGAGGGGGATTGGTTTTTAGGGCTCTGAGGGTGGACGTAACCTTCTCCGAACGCCGGTACGTCGGCCGCGGGAGTAGAGTTACACAGGAGGAGAGATACGATACAATTCTAGTACCTGGGCTTCATTACAGATGTTGTAAGGCAAGAATCTACAGCCCGAAACTCCCCCATTGTTCCATCCATAATGTGCTGCTGGAGGAAGAAGCCGATGGGCAGTCCCTGGCATTAAGGGGAATCTGTCCCTTTTGTTGCTTCAAACCAGAGTTTCTAGTCATGTTTAGGCAATCCAAGGTAATGTCTTGGTATGAGAGAACAAACATCCTTTCGTTTTCAGATTGCTAAAATCGAGGAATCTGATATTTAGGAAATTACTCCGGTGGCTAAAACAAAGCGTATGGTCTTTAGAAATAGAAACTTGTCAAGCTTTAGAGGAAGAAGAGAAAAAGGGATTTCGGTAAAACCTTGGGGGGAAAAAAATTACTCTTTAGAATATTTCATCACAAACAAATTTGTCAGAGACTCTCACCTGCCCTCTTCTCTTAAAAGGGAGCCGTCTTCTCTGCTGTGTCATGGAAAGTGCTTAACATTAATGGGATAATTATAGCTTGCTGGGTGATAGTGACAGGAATGAGGCAATTGAATTCAAATTGCTGCTGCAGCGAAGACTGTTCTTTTATTTTCTATTGTTAAAATACCTTTTTTTCTTTTTTTTTTTTTTTTTTTCCCAGAATCTCCCTCCATCTCTCTTGAACTATGATAAAATGCATGTAAACTAGTAAAACCTGATTTTTACTGTTATTGTCTGACCTCGGGCCAGCCCTTTATGTGCTCGTGCACTCTCTGTTGGCTTCAGTTTCCTTCTCTTTAAAGACAGGAATAATAAAACCACCTCTGGTCCTCAGTGCCATTTTGTTTCATGAGGAAAAGGGTATTTGCAAGTAGAGGCGAAAAGTATGTAAGCACTACTGAGTGTGTTTTACAAGTTCAGTTTAATTTGCATGGAAGAGCAACCATGTTGAAGTCAACATCGAATAGTACTTGATCATTTGAACTCTGTTCAATTTTGACGTGGATCTTTGCGAATTCATAAAAATATTTCAATACCCATTTAAATTTTGACCCCTCTGCATGAGCAGTCACGTAGGAAAACCTCTCACATAACGGGATAAATGCTTAGATGTTGGTTAAATACAGTTCTGTCTACAGCTACGCTACTCCTAAGGTGGGTCAGGGCAGGTTCCCCGGTGGGGAATGACGTGGTCTTTGCCTCATTTCTGTGTCGCTCACCATGGAGTGAAGGCTGTGGTGGGGATGTCTTCCTATGAAGACAGGCTGAGAGAGCTGGGGCTGTTCAGCCTGGAAAAGAGAAGGCTCCGGGGAGACCTTAGAGCAGCCTTCCAGGATCTGAAGGGAGCTCCAGGAGAGCAGGAGAGGGACTCTTGGTCAGGGAGTGGAGTGATAGGACAAGGGGTAATGGTTTTAAACTGGAAGAGGGGAGATTTAGATTGGATATTAGGAAGAACTTCTTTGGTGTGAGGGTGGTGAGGCACTGGAAGAGGTTGCCCAGAGAAGCTGTGGCTGCCCCATCCCTGGAGGGGTTCAAGGCCAGGCTGGATGGGGCTTGGAGCAACCTGGTGTGGTGGGAGGTGTCCCTGCCCAGGGCAGGGGGGTTGGAACTCGATGATCTTCAAGGTCCTTTCCAACTCTAACCATTCTATGATTCTATGAAAAAGAGGGTGGTCCTGTGGAGGTCAGGCAGATGAAGAGGGTTGGCTGCTGCAGCGTATTTCAGAAGCCACCATGAGGTCTTGGGCAGCTGAGTACCTCATCCCGTTTATTTAAAATAAATACAATTAAAATCTCCTGCAATACAGAGAGGGTTAATGACAGTGGACTTGCAGATCTACGGCAGTGATGTGCAGAAATGCCTGTGAATAAATAAATAAATAAACCAAATGGTTCTGCAAACGCAGCTGACAAGGATATTTTCCAGCCATCAGTGATGAAAGAGACAGTGATTCATGGCCTTTCTTCCCTGCTGGTGCGGGGTCTTGCCTGAGGATATACATTCTGCTGTTTTCAGTTTTAGGTTTAAAGCCGTGTTTCTTAAAATTGCCTATAATTTTTGTCTGCAGCTTCTCAACCATGCCTGAGTGTTGTCTCAACTGCGTGATCTACCCACCCATACAATAATTGCCATCTAAATGCTCTCCTTTGAAAGGCTCTAATTACTGAAAGCACCTATATTGCTCAGATGTCTACTTCCTTCTGAAAACTACTGTTAAGTACTTTTTTTCTGAGCTCACAAAATTAGAAGCTGGATTAATTTGAAGATTCATTGCTGTCTGGTGAAATTTTAGTGTATATATTTAATGTAAACTCTTGGAAATTTAATTCTAAAATATTTCTTTCCATGTTAATAAGTAAGCTGTGATGATGCACGATTCTCTTTCTGTCTTTGCTTTTTTAATTGTAAGGATTCAAGAAAAAAATACAAAGTTTTGAGTTTAGAAATAAATTTACTTCAAAAGAACTTCCAAGTTTTTAGACCAGAGCCGATAAAGACTGAAGAGTATACACTGAAAAGGTACTGAAATGGTCTGAATAAGAGGCCTGAGTAGGACTTATTTTAACTGCTGATGCTGGGGCTGAATTTCACGCTTCACCATTAGGGGACACAGACACACCTCAGTAGATACTGGCACCGGACCTGAAAGCTCTTTCAAGATGTTCGTGGAGAAGTGCCAACTTACTGATTCCCTGCATAGATTGCCACAGAGGCAAAAGTTAGCATTTTGGTAGCTCTTGAAAATGTTACTCCTGGTAGTTGAGAATATGTGAAAAAGGAAGAGTCTTAGAAGGTACAGGTTGAAGAACATTTATTCTCTGAGTCCAGTACAGATCTTTCAGCAATCCTTTCCTCTCATATTCCCACCCACAAGTAAGACTGCAACCTACACTTGGCAACCAGGCTAGCCTCTCCACGTGGGATTCATCTAACATTAGAATTAATTTTATTATTGGAAGTGTTCAAGGCCAGCCTGGATGAAGCTTTGAGCAACCTGGTCTGGTAGGAGGTGTCCCTGCCCAGGACAGCGGGGTTGGAACTGGATGATCTTGAAGGTCCCTTCCAACCCAAACCATTCTATGATTAAGTTTGACATCCAGTATTATTTATCAAATACTTTTCATATGAAAGCATAATTATTTTAAAAATCAGGTGCTTTTCAGTATGATTTTTTCTCTTTGTGGATAGAATGACGATTAAAGCAAGAGAACTGTCTCAGCCCAGATGATCCCACAGCATTTTCTTGGGCTTTGAGATTATGCTTTGCCGTTCTTTATGTCTGGGATTATTGCATAGTCCCAAGAATGGCGGTCAGATTTCCACTGTGGCCATCCCCATGCTAAAATAAGCCATGCCTTATTGACTCTCTGCTGTTAACTCGAGTCTACTTAAGCAGATTTGTTAAGACGAAAACCTATGGAAATAAAACTTCACATTGAGTAATGTCTTTCACTCCGTTCACTTCTTGGTCTATTGAGAGGCATGGAGGAACGAGTACCCGTGTCTCATAAAACTAGGTGGGAGAAGGTGACATGCACGCTTGTTGTTGATAGAAGCTCGGCTTAATACGTTGGAAAAATTGTTCAAGAACAGTTAATCCTTTAGAATTACCCCAAGAAAGCTGGCAAGGTCAGGCTGTACGTGGATTGTGTGTCATTTAAATGCTGGCTGCAGGAGCTGCCTGGAGTTCGTATTAACTACTACGTGGGACTTGCTCCAAGCTACAGCCGTGAATCATCGTTCTTTGTTTGAAGATACTGGACTCCTACCCTCCAAGCTCCTTCTCTTGACAGGTGCACTCAGTAGCTTTAATTGTGGTGCCTATCAGGTGACTATGCCTTTGTGCGGAGATTAATCAGTCGGGAAAATGCTATTTCCATGTAAGCTACATGAGTTAATCAGATTAAAACCCTGTGTTTTTCATGCATATCGTAAACGGTGTGAGGAAAGGGTTTAGAGTCGTTTAATTAATGCTTACATTGTGCAGTGTGAAAAGCCTTTCTGAATTTAATTTTTAAACAGATGTTAACATTGGTTCACACAAAATCTAATCAACTGGGGAGAACGGCACATTGTGAGGAAAGCGGCAAAAAACTCCTAGCACAAGTTATTGCTTGTGATACAGTAAATTTATTTACAGCAGAAGCTGCAGGAAAAAGAGTTTTAGTTACAACACCCATCAGCTAGTCTTGGTTTAGCTTTCATGGAATCGTAGAGTTGCCTGGGTTGGAAGGGACCTTTGAGATCATCGAGTCCAACCATCAACCTAACACTAACAATAACCATCACTAACCCATGTCTCTAAGCACTGTGTCTGCCCGGCTTTTAGATCCCTCCAGGGATGGTGACTCCACCACTGCCCTGGGCAGCCCATTCCAATGTGCAATAATGGCCTTTTCCATTTAAAAATTATTCCTGATATCCAATCTGAACCTGCCCTGGTGAAACTTGAGGCCTTTTCCTCTTGCCCTATCACCTGTTCCTTGGGAGAAGAGACCCCCCCCAGCTACACCCTCCTTTCAGGGAGTTGGAGAAAGCCAGAGGTCTCCCCTCAGCCTCCTCTTCTCCAGGCTGAACACCCCCAGCTCCCTCAGCTGCTCCTCACAAGACTTGTTCTCTCCTTCTCTGGACCCGCTCCAGCACCTCAATGTCTTTCTTGTCGTGAGGGGCCCAAGACTGGACACAGCGCTTGAAGTGGGACCTCACCAGTGCTCAGCAGAGGGGGATGATCACCTCCTGAGTTCTACTCACCATGCTGTTCCTGATCCAGACCATGTTGGTATTGGCCTTCTTGGCCACCTGGGCACTCTGCTGGTTCATGTTTCACCCCCAGTTGACCAACACCCCCAGGTCCTTTTCTTCTAGGCTGCTCCAGCCACTTTACCCCGAGCCTGGAGGGCCACCAAGTGCAGGACCCAGTACTTGGCCTTGTTGAACCTCATCCAATTGGCCTTGGCCCATCTATCCAGCCTGTCCAGATCTCTCTGCAAAACCTTTTTACCCTCAAGCAGGTTGACACTTCCATCTGCAAACTTACTGAGGGTGCACTCAATCCCCTTGTCCAGGTCATTGCTAAAGATGCCAATACTTTATGTATTGACCCAATACTTGGTGCCCTGGGGGACACCACCTGTGACCAGCCACCAACTGGACTGATTTCCATTCACCACCATTCTCTGGGCTAGGAGCTCTAGCCAGTTTTCAACCCAGCAGAGGGTACTCCCACGGGCAGCCGGTTTCCAACCTGGTAAATCCAAGAGAACGAAGTGGATATGTTAAGGAGTCAGATTTTAGCTACTTTGTGTATGCGTGCGTATGTAAGTCTACGCAAGCAGATCTATCTTTCCTTTGTGCATTTCTGTACGCAGACAATTTTGGGTGTGGACATGTTGAAGCCAGGTGGTAGCTTGGTCACACATTTCTTCACCAAGAGAAAGCAAAACCAATCACCCAGAACAATAATTTTGAATATATGCAGATGTAAATAGTTGCTCGGCTTTGGGACACTAAGTCCTCAAACTCGCCTCTACAGCTGTGATATTGTTGGGGTTCTTTCAATAGCCTTTAAATGTGAAATTTAAATCCACATATTAAAAAGTCATGAAATGCATCTCATTCCTGATGCAGACAGCTTTGCTGCGATGTTATTGCGCAGATGACATTGCCTGTTGAGGCCACAGTTGTCAGGAAACGGGGAAGGTCCTTCCTGATTTGGGGGACGTATTTTTCTCTTGGCTTAGGAAACAAATGAACGTTGACTTTGTTTGTAAATGCACTCGCTACCGGTTTTGTTCCTGCATTAACTCTGCTGTTGCCTGGGCTTCTGCCTTGCCAGTGACGTGGAGGACCAGAGTAAGATCTGTCTAACATTTTAAGCGGGCATTTTCTCAAGCCTCAGCTTGGGCACAGCCTGAGCCTTGCTCATGTACGTGGCAAGTGACTCCAGATGGGATGACGACCACCCCAGTGGGTCATCTCTCTCCTCAGACTCAACCTCGAACTAAGACCCAGCTACTAAAGAGGGTAAAACCTTCCCTGTGTCATGACCTACTCTGGACCCTGCCTTAATTCACTTTTGCAGAGTAACTATTTCTGGTCATAATTTTACGTCTTCAGAAAACACTGATCAAGGCCAAGCTGAACGTGGTTTTTTATGTACTTAGAAAGCTGATGTTAGGAGATGTATCACCAGAAAACTGACAGTATCAAGCAGTGTGTTTATTAGGACTGTCTTAGACCTCCTCCATAAAGTCGACTGGAAGGGCCAGAGAGAACAACAAACTTTTACAGTTTTCAGCTTCGTGGAGTCATCTGAAATGCAATACAGATTTAAGAGGAAAAACACAAACCACATGCTGTGCTAAAGCAAACATGTGAAAAATTTATCGTGAGGATGTGGTCTTAAATGCACATGGGCTAGTGTAGTGCCTGTCTGCTGTTCTTGCTAAAAGCATGATCTAATGTTACTAGATTGTCATTATAAGACGCTTTAATCCCCAGAGTGAGAAACAGGAAGAATAGTCGCAAGTTTCAATGCTATTCGCTAATTGCCAATTGACTTGAGGAAAGCTCAAAAAAAAAAAAAAAAAAAAAAAAAAAAAAAAAAGAAGAAAAAGACTGGAAACATCCATCCCCATCCTGATACACACACAGACTAATAGTGGAAATGGCAGCCAAGACAAACAGCAAGCCGTGCGGCGCATCCTGTTGGCATCGTGTTTTTGGCACTGCTGTAGCTACGCAGAAAACAAGTGATACAAGAAATGTGGAAGGACATCTGTTCCGTAACCTATGGGGCTGCACTCACAAGGCAGTTGTAAAATCGTCTGGGGGAGAGAAAAAATTTCTCTCTATCTGTGCAGATGCTCTATTGTAAGAGAAATATCAATGGAAGGAAGTGTCGAGCCTTTAAAAGAGGAAATTGTTCACCAGATTCACTGTCAAATGTTCCATTCTTTTCTTTCCTTTTCAGTTAAACTCAGCTATCTGCCATTCACAAGTTCTATTTAAGCCAAGTGGTGTAAATCTGTGGGGACTAATAGAATTGAGTCATGGATTAAATTAGCCTGGTGTCTGCCCGTAACTCTTCTTCGCTGCAGATCACTTGGGCTCTGTGTCACCCTGCTGACCACTAAGGTCACAGCCTCCCAGCTACCAGCTTCCTTCCTGAATCCAGCGTCTTCATGCCTGTCTAGGGGCACGGTGGGGAGAGGAGAAACAAGAAGGACATCTATTAAGGCCCGAAGTATTGGTTACTTACCAGCTTCACAGAATCAGGGAATTGTCAGAGTTGGCAGGGACCTCTAGAGATCACCCAATCCAACTCCCCTGCTGAAGCAGGGTTGCCCAGAGCACATCACTCAGGGCTGCATCCAGGCGGGGCTGGAAGGTCTCCAGAGAAGGGGACTCCACACCCTCCCTGGGCAGCCTCTGCCAGGGCTCTGACACCCTCACCCCAAAGAAGTTCTTCCTCATGTTTAGATGAAACATCCCGTGTTCCAGCTTGTGCCCGTTGCCTCTTGTCCTGTAACTGGGACCCNCGACAAGAGGTAACGGTTCTAAATTGGAAGAGGGGAGATTTAAATTAGATATTAGGAAGAAATTCTTTGCTGTGAGGGTGGTGAGACACTGGAAGAGGTTGCCCAGAGAAGCTGTGGCTGCCCCATCCCTGGAGGGGTTCAAGGCCAGGCTGGATGGGGCTTGGAGCAACCTGGTGTGGTGGGAGGTGTCCCTGCCCAGGGCAGGGGGTTGGGAACTGGATGAACTTTAAGGTCCCTTCCAACCCAAACCATTCTGTGATTCTCTGATTCTTCATCAGGGAGATGCTTCAATCCCTCCATCATCTTTGCTGCTCTACACTGGTCTCTCTCCAGTTGTTTCCTGTCTCTCTTGAACTGGGGAGCCCAGATATGGATTAAATGAGCCTGGTGTCTGCCTGTAACTCTTCTTTGCTGCAGATCACTTGGTCACCCTGCTGACTATTCAGGTCATAGCTTCCCAGCTACCAGCTTCCTTCCTGAATCCAGCATCATCACGCCCATCTATGAGTACAACGGGGAAAGGAGAAACATGAAGCACATCTATTAAACCTGAAGTACTGTTTACTTTTCTCTCAGCTTTGCTGATCCTTGCAAATATAAGCAGCCTGAGGGAGAATGAAAAGGGGGCGTTTTTAAGACATTCCTCTACTGCCCTTGAGTCATATCCCATGCATGGACATGTTTAAAAGGAAAGATTTCCCAAAATTCAAATGCTGATGCAAAAGTTGGGGTAGAAGTAGTTGAGCTTTCCTGATGGGTATCTTAAGGAGAGAGAGATTTGGTTCCATAAAAAAGAAATCAGGTCTTTCACAAACCTAGAACGCATTAGGGAACTGAAACGTAAAGAGGGACTGTGAGGTGTAGGAGGTTGGGAGGACTCAGGGAAGGAAAGTTTAACTCTGGGAACTGGGAGCAACTGGGGGTCCGGGGTAGGTGAGCATTTTGGAGCAGGTAAGGTAGGGAGTAAGGGGAAATTTGTGAAGAAGTAGAGGTGATCATCACCTCTGCTGTAAAAGAAGCCGGAGCTCTGGGATGGGTATAGGGAGGGGAAGAACGGGGGCGCTGGAGTGGCTTGGGAAAGATGTGNNAAAGATGTGGGACTAAGGCAGGAGATGTGGGGAGTGGGGACTGGGGAGTGAGAAGGATGAGCTTCTGAAGAGATCCTCAGCTTCCAGAGTAGCAAGGGTGAGAAGCCCAGGAGTGAGGGACAGCGTAAAGGACTGGCTCTTCAACAGTGCTCACCCTGACATCTCTGCTTGGGAGAGCAAGAGTACAGGTACAGGACCACTTTCCTGCTGCCTCCCCCCTCTGATATTTGGTTTCAGAAATATAACAGAGCTGAGATCTTATCTTTTATATCACATTTCTGTTTGGGGAAGGGCGAGACAGAGAAATGAGACTGCACCACATTACAAAGCACTAGGATTTAGATACTGTGTTGGTATTCAACATGCTTATCATTAAACACTTTGAATCATACCTTCATTTGATGTTTCCTCTAATTGTTCCGTATTTACTTCCTTGATACCCGTATAGTAATGATCCATGCTTACAGCCAAATAATTCATTATTTTATAGCGTACCACTTCTTCCCTTGCTGCTAAAAGAGAAGATATGCCCTTCTTTCTATTGAGGCAGTGGCTAATATTCCCCCAGGAACTTCCAAAGCAGTTTCTTGGGAAAGCAACCCTGAAAGCTGCTCTGTAATTTCTGTGGTATGCCTTGCAATAGCCAGTTCTATGAGTAAAGCAGGAGTAAGTACCAGATGTACTCATATTCAGAGCAATTCTCACAAGGAATTAGGAAGTTTGGGTTGGTCTAATTAATCTCTTGATGATGCGGAGATTCCAGTGACCACTGATCAAGATCAAACTGCTCTGTGTATCATCAGAGCAACCTGTGATCTAATCGTGAATGAAACGTTGCTTGGCTCCACTCTTTGCCAGCTACTTTCAGAGCCTTCTCATCCAAGCCACTGTACAAACAAATAACCTGAGCAAACAGTTCTTCCACAACAAGTTTGCGATTCACACATCAGACCCGGAAGCTAAGAAAACAAACAAACAAAAAAAAAGGTAAACAATGTGGGTTCAAAAACAGATGACGTAGCAGTTAAGCAGTGTAGGAGGAGCAGATGTCTCAGCTTCCTCCTCTCCTGGTGCTACCTGGTAATGGTTTTTAGATGACCATACATAGGAAGAAGAGATATCCTGATTGTTTTGCTAATGTGCATCAGGAAAAATAGAGACAGGAGGTTCTTGTGTGCCAAACCCTACCCATTGAATTGTTTGGTTCTCATAGTAGCTAACCCATGACGAGCTAAAACACAATAGAGAAGCAGCCTTGTGCAAGGCAGCACGGGAGCCCAAATCGCTCCCCATCCTTACATGGGGAGTAGAATCACAGAATGGTTTAGGTTTGAAGGGACCTTCAAGATCATCCAGTTCCAACCCCCCTGCTCTGGGCAGGGACACCTCCCACCACACCAGGTTGCTCCAAGCCCCATCCAGCCTGGCCTTGAACCCCTCCAGGGATGGAGCAGCCACAGCTTCTCTTTGGGTTTGCATTGTGATGGAAAAGACCCCAGGTAGAGGAGGAGGAGAGAGAAATTGGGATGAAGAAATGTGCTGGATTACTAGAACAAACAGAGAAGTTGAGGGGAGAGTAGATGAAAACCCCTGTTGCCCCCAGGAGATATTTGGGTTGAACAAACAGGGATTCTGCTGTGCAGTCGAGATCGAGGGTGGAAAGGCGGATGGTGAGTCGAGCTTATAGGAGCTGAAAAGGCACATCCAAAACTGCAAGGGAGGTGATAGAGAAAGAGCTGTCTTATAAGAAATGCAAATATGTCAAAATGTCAAGAAAACCAGAAGAAATGCGGAAAGGGAGAATCCATTCAGTGGGGAACTCAATGGGTGGTAGAAGTGAGACATCCTGTAACGGGAGAAGTTGTCACTGAGGCGAAGCTGAGGCTCAGCCCTTTGTCATAGCATGGAAAAAAAAAAAAGGATAAAAAGAAAGATATGGGCAGAAGAGATTTAAAGAAGGGGGAAATTATGTCGATGGATGGGAAGAATGAGCAAGCAGGGAGTAGGTTATCAGTCAGAGAGAGGGGGCCCAAAACATGTCATAAAGGCAACACATGGGTAAGTAACAGTGATAACCTGGGGTTTACCAAGCCACCTTAGAAAATGTTTAGGGTTTTATTTATTTGCTAGGGCAAAACCCATAAAACCCAGAGAATAAAAATCTCTCTGGATTTCACCTTCATGCATTATGGGTGGGAGTACCTCGTGCAGCCTCCTCAAGCTTTAGCAGCTGGGTCATTACTACAGACAAACCTGAGATACGTGGTCTTTGACTACAGGGTAAGCCTGGCGATTTTTGTGCTGTTATTCATCTCACCAAAATACACACTGTCTCATAATATTTGAGTTGTATAAACATACCTTTCAAGGGAAGGAGCTGTTGAGAGAATCCAGGCAAAGAATTAGTCCGAAGGCAAATCTAGTACTTCATTACAATGGCAGCTCCCGTTCCGGACAGAATCCTTTCTCTCTGAGAGAAATGGGAAGTGAAGAGAGACACATGGGATTCTTTCTGTCCCAACAATCAACCCGAGAGCAAGATCCAGTTTTCTAATCAGCAGTTGCTTCGTGAGGGTGAAGAGCAGTGCCGTAGGGCCAGCGGTCACTTCCAGTGTTGGAGATGATGCTTTAGGTGACGGTGTCTGTGAAAAGTTGCTTTTCCCCAAACCACCCCCGTGGTTACTTCTGATGCATCTTAGGTGGGAGTAATTAAAGAAAAAAAAAATCCATTTTTTCATGTCTGCTTTACAATTCACCTTCAAGAGAGAACCGGTCTCAACTGTATTCTTGTGCTGGGTGTGTTTTCAAGGACGGCCACGTGCTGAGAGTTTCATAATCAGCCTTTGCTAAATTAATTATAAAAAAAACATTGGTCTTTTACCAAAGCAGTTAGTGGGGAGAGAAGAACAATTGGGAGTCCTAAAGCAGGACTGGTGAAGATGAAAGACAAGCTTCTCAGTAAAGAATGCACAGAAGTTCTTCTTTCTTCTGTGGCCTCATAATTGTCATATATTGGCTCACCCTGTTTAGCACATTTCACTCCCTAAGTCTAAGGCATCAGCCTGCTGCGTTCTTTGAGATCATAGAATCACAGAAGAATTTGGGTTGGAAGGGACCTTCAAGATCATCCAGTTCCAACCCCCCTGCCCTGGGCAGGGACACCTCCCACCACCCCAGGTTGCTCCAAGCCCCATCCAGCCTGGCCTTGAACCCCTCCAGGGATGGGGCAGCCACAGCTTCTCTGGGCAACCTCGGCCAGGGTCTGACCACCCTCACACCAAAGAATTTCTTCCTAATATCTCATCTAAATCTCCCCCCTTTCAGTTTAAAACCATCACCTCTCAGTCCTATGGCTCCCCTCCCTGATGAAGAGCTCTTCCCCATCTCTCCTGTAGCTCCCTTTAGATCCAGACCTGGTGTATCAATAGTGTCCTGCTGACCCTCTTCCTATTGCTGGTACCTTCTGCAATCGTCTACGAGACAAGAGTTTGTCCCTAGGAGCTCCGGAAAGCATGGGATGTAAGAAAGAACACGGGGAAGCTTGAGGGACTTAAGAGGCCAGAGAGGCAAGAATCCTGCAAGTATAGCGTGTTCTTCATGTAGGTGGTGAAGTTTGGATCAACACAAATGGAAGTCGCTCATAGACCCAGGAAGGAGAAGACAAAGTTCTCAACCCCGTGCACGAGCACGGGAGCTTTCCATCCGCAGGGAATCATTTAAATCTAGAATACCAAAATGCACTCCTCCCTTCATTTGGGGTTGATACAGTTGTGTCAGTGGGGTTTTTTTTGACAACTCATTTTTTCTTTAGGCAGCGTTAAGTGCCTTGAAACAGTTTTCAGAACAAGGACTGGATCCAGTGGAAGGGGCTATGAAAGTTGAAAACGGATCACATGAAAAGTAAGTACCGTTTAAATCCCCTCCGTTTTAATGCCTGTGTGGCACGGCAGATAAGAAATGTTAATTAAAAGAACCTTAGCTGCCCTTTTAAACCTGGTGAAAAACTGTTTCCTCTAGAATTTATGTACAGTTTGTGACAATTTGAGAGGATAAACAAGAGATCAGGTTTAGCGTTACTAATAACGTTTCCTAATGAGCTACGAGACAGTCAGTCCTCCTATGGAAAGCCTGAAGAAAAGGATTTTCTTTCCATTTTATGGATTCTGTGTCAGTAGCATAACAATTTTTGGCAAAATGTGTTGCTGCACGTGATATCGCCTGTGAATAAGGGCAACTCTCTGCCAGTAAGTCCTTTCCTCTGTGTGGGGAACTTTTACCCTGGAGAATTAAGAAGTTGAGATTTCTTTCGGGTCTGAAAAAGCTCTTTGATGGGTTATTAGCCATATTATTAGATGGGATTAGCCATTATATTAGATGGGATACTATTAGTAGTAGGCAACAGAACCAGGTTTCACACTGGATTTTCAGTTGTTTAAGAAGGTGGGATCGTCTGTCCAGTATAGGTTATTTTTTGGCCCGCAGGTAGTCTTGTGTTACTAAATAAATGAGGAAGCGAGAGAATAAAAGAAAGAAGGCTAAAAGTGGGACTTGGAATTTTCGACAGCTATATCGTGGCTATTTCTAAACTAATTTAATCAGAAACATTTTTCCGTATGATCTCATGAGCATAGTATTTGAACATAAATATTGTTGTTTCACTTCAAAATGTTACCTTCCACAGTGACCTCTGAATCTCATGTGCCATCTGCTAATAAACATGTCTTAAAGATGTGCAACCCCGGACCTTACCGCTCTTGTTCATGTATTAATCTTTCAGACAAGTCAAGCATCTGGGAGAGAAAGCAGACAATAAACAGACTAACTCAGGCACCATCGCTCAGGACTGCAAGGATTCAAAGGCTGTCGTCTAGGAGCTTCCCGGCACCCACGGCTGCCACTGCATCCTTATAAACCTGTCAACACGCAATAGGGTGTATGTGTACAAGGAAACGAATGACTAATACCATTATTCGAGCCCGAAGCGAAGACAACGCTGTTCTAACACGAGAGATAGTAGATACACGGTACTGTTTACTCGAACCGCTCGGAAAGGGAATAAACCCGACCATTTCCCTTAGAACTCGAGATCAGAGCATAACTCAATTGCCCAGAGGCAGAAGAAGTCTGATCATGTTACTGGAGGTTAAAATAACAACTAATTAACAACAACAACAACAAAAAAAGGTGTTAGAAAAAAAATAAATAAAAGCAAACTTTAAAATTGATTAATGTGGAGGAAAACAAGTCAGCATTGGTTCAGCTATACAATTTTTTCGTAGTGTAGTTTTAAGTTCAGCTTACTATTTTTTAAATAATGCTTGAATTAACCAATGACAGTGCTGTGAGAATTGTAGTTGTTGTCTTCATATATAGTCATACAGCTTATCTTTTTATGCGGACATTATGCATTCTTCATTCTATATGAATATGTATGACTTTAAGATGCACTACTCGGAGCTGTAAGCAAACAGAAGTTTCAATCATGGCAAGTATTTGCTTAACATGAACAGGTGTTTGTTATGATCAGTCTCGATATACTCCAGGAAAAGACAAAAAAAAAAAAAAAAAAAAGCAGAAATGGTATTTGATTTTCCTTGCCATAATCAATTGAAGAGGCGTCTTGCCTCCAAGCAACATTTTCCCCTTCGATTCTGCTCTCTGTTGTGTGAAGCACATCTACACCCCATTCTGTGTGTTGTATCAACCCACCGTTTGCATCAACTGAGTGTTTTTAATCTCTGCATTCGGACCAAGAGCCAAAAGGAAGGGCGGCGACGTTACCAAGCCAAGGATGGAAGACTGTTGATGTAGAGACCCTCCTCTTGCGAAAGGAGCGCCAGCAGAGATAAGACCCGGGGCTGCTCTGTACCAGCATATTTCTTCTAAGTGCGTGGCCAAATGCAGTAAAACCACATCAGTTCATGTGTACAATGACAGTGTCGTCTCTTTCTTTATCCTTCTCTGGTAGACATAGAATCATAAAATGGTTAGAGTTGGAAAGGACCTTCAAGATCATGGAGTTCCAACCCCCCCTGCCCTGGGCAGGGACACCTCCCACCACCCCAGGTTGCTCCAAGCCCCATCCAGCCTGGCCTTGAACCCCTCCAGGGATGGGGCAGCCACAGCTTCTCTGGGCAACCTCTTCCAGTGCCTCACCACCCTCACAGCAAAGAATTTCTTCCTGAGCTCTCATCTAAATCTCCCCTCTTTCAGTTTAAAACCATTCCTCCTCCTCCTATCTTTTCTCATGGGTATGAATCCGCCCCCTCCAGCAGATGAGGAGCCTTTGTGCTAAAAGTTTGCAGTTTTCTGGGGTCTGTAAGAGTCAGGAACAAGCTGAACTCTTCAGTTCCCACAGAACTGGGAGATTTCCAGAAGTGCTTGGCACCTGGCAGACTCAAGTGATTCAGGCAACAGCATACAAAAATAATTAGCTCTTGCACGTCATCTTTCTCAGGGATATGTTACCTGCTAAATTGGCAATGAGAGCAGAAATTCTATTGCTCCTTGGCCTCAGCAGCCACCTCAGAGAGCTCAGAAACAGGCTTGGTCTGTGCTTTAGCAACAATGGGCAGTACGCAGAGTCCAGATGGCATTACTGTCCCCCTCCCACAGAGAACGAGAACAAAAGGAAAACCCATCCCTTGACAACTGTCCTAAGGGCAAGAGACCGAGTGTGCTGGGGAGGATGTGACAGGGAGCCTGGCAGCTTGGTCACCCTGGGATTATCACAGAATGCCTAGAGTTGGAAGGGACCTTNAAAGAAGGAAGTGAAAAAAACCCAAAACAATTCCAAACTAACAAACGACCGACAAAGCCAGGGTTCAACCGACCTTTCCCCATGCCACCACCTTCTACAAACTTACTGTGTCAACCTGGCATTCAGGTCATTTATTTATCCGAAATACAGACATTTTACTGGAGGCAGACCCCATGCCACAAACACATAAAGCTTCCACCAGCTGCATAACAGTCACAGCAGCGTTGCACAAGGTGTCAGAAGCGTGTAGAACCAGGGACCACAGCCCCGGTGACTCACGCAGGAAAGCAGACAAGCGGCAGGGTAAGGAAACGGTGCAGGGTAGGTTGGCTTTGATTCATCCCCACGACAGGCTTTTGGGGTTGGCCATGCCTGATGCCCTTACAGAATCAGCGATCACCAAAACTTTGGAGTCCTTTTTTTCTACCTCATTAAACGGTTTGGGTTGGAAGGGACCTTGAAGATCATGGAGTTCCAACCCCCTGCCCTGGGCAGGGACACCTCCCACCACACCAGGTTGCTCCAAGCCCCATCCAGCCTGGCCTTGAACCCCTCCAGGGATGGGGCAGCCACAGCTTCTCTGGGCAACCTCTTCCAGTGCCTCACCACCCTCACAGCAAAGAAGTTCTATCTAATAACTAATCTAAATCTCCCCTCTTCCAATTTAGAACCATTACCCCTTGTCCTGTTGATTAACAGAACCTCTGTGGTATGTTCCCTGTCCATCACTCCAGAGAAGCCCTCTGTACTGGTTTGGTTCTCTCAGAAGCTCAAGGCACAGCTTGATGCTTGGTGCCATTCCCTGGGCACAGTCTCAGAATTGTGGCCAGGAAAGTTCAGATTAGGTGCTTTGCTGCAAGTGGCCTCCACACTGAGCACCAGGCTTTCTTCCAGTGCTGTTCTCCACGAGAACAGCAAAGTGATAAGCTGCTGGGGAGGATTTCAGTCCAACAGTCTCAAACCCACTTTATTTTCCCTGATTTTTTAAATTCTCATTTTGCTTATTAAAATTAGGTGAACGTTTGTAAACAGGGGTGCGTGGAACAAAACAAACTTTACATTTTGTTTTGTTTAATAATTAGCTAATGATGACACTGGAAGAGTTTCAATGTGTTTGGATGTTATTATTAGTTCTAAAAGAGTTGAGTTTGGTTTCCTGACAGCAATTAATGTGTTGGGTTTTTTTAAATTTGATTTCTATTTTTCAGATTATACCTTCTTTGAGGTAGAGACTTGGTCAAACTTCTTAGTTCCCTGTTCAGCACAGAAGCCACATCTCTCGTCCTGGATCTCAGAGCTCAGATGACCCAATGCCATGTTTTATGGATGTGGATCAGAGGTGCAAACCAGTACTTAGGAATAAGTCAGGAATACAAGCAGTACTAGCAGATGACTCACAGCACTGGGGTCAACGCCTTGTTCACCTCTTTAAGGACTAAGAACTCAAATTGTCATCAGTTCTGGACCTGTAAAACTCACTGATTAGGAGGAACCACGCTAAAGAGAAAATAGGACCCTCAGATGTCCTCACAGAAAATCTTGACACTTTCTGGGGGTCAGTGAACTGAGAACTTGGGCAAGAAAAGGTTTATCACTGAGCAGATGAGGGTATCTGATGAGCATTGAACAGGCTGCCCAGAGAGGTGGTGGAGCCTCCGTCTCTGGAGACATTCAAAACCCACCTGGACACGTTCCTGTGAGACCTGCTCTGGGTGGACCTGCTCTGTCAGGAGGCTGGACTGGATGATCTCCAGAGGTCCTTTCCAACCCTGTATCATTCCGTGATTCTGCGATGTGACTCCAAGGAGGAGAATTCACATGGTGGTCAATGGCATGTCTGAATTATCACCTCCAGTTGTGCCCTGGCCTGTCAACAGCTCAGCGCTGGAGGTTTCTGTTCTTGCATTGGCAGATGTAGCACTGATTTCCAAATGGGCAGATGTGCTGCTTCCTACGCATGCAAAAAGCAGCAGCCTTGGGGCTGGAGAGCTGGAGAAGAGGGTGCGGGTTGCCATCCCCGGCCATCCCAGCGCTCACCTTCCATTCACAGCGGAGCTGAATTTAGTTCTCAGCTACAATCCCCCACTGAATTCAAGAGAGAATTATGCCGCTATGTAATTTCCCCTGATCAAAATCGTAGGGTTTAAAAGATTTAGCACTCAGCAGCAGCATTTTTTAATGGGCAGTTGGATAACGAGTAGAAAGGAACCACAGGAGCTCTTGCTCCTCCTGCCATCTCTCCCCTCCGGTGCCTGAGGAAAGGGCTGAGCCGCAACAGATTTTCCAAATCAGTAGGGGAGTAGCCGGGATGAACAACTGCAGGAATATGGAATCTCCACCTCCTTGGCCTGAACTAACAATGAAATCGAATCCTTCCTTAAGCGTAGGCAAAGCCCTTGATCTCTCTGACAGAACTTTCCTCCATGGGTTTTATTGGTGGGTGGCTGCCGGTGGTTGTTCTCCTTGCTCTGGCCTGCTCCAGTTCCCCACGAAACAGCAGAAAGTTTCCCATTTCCTGCAGTGAGAGCTCAGCAGAAGCTTGAAGCCGCATTTGTTTGCCAGTTAATTGTCAGAGGGTTGGTCTTTTGTTTGTTTATTTCAAAATATCATGTAAAAAAAAAAAATATGCGTGGTAAAAAAATCTCTTTATCCTCTCCCAGAAACACCCAGGGTTTCCCCACTTCCACTTGCACCTCAGAAGTGGGTAAGATTTTCTTTGCTCAAACATGAATGGTCTTTGCAACCCCTGAAAAAAACAGCAGAGGGTGGGTGTCAAGAGGATGGGGACAGTCTCTTTTCAGTGGTGCCCAGGGACAGGACAAGAGGGAATGGGCACAAACTTGTCCGTAAGAAGTTCCATCTAAACATGAGGAGGAACTTCTTCACTTTAAGGGTGGCAGAGCCCTGGCAGAGACTGCCTAGAGAGGTGGTGGAGTCTTCTTCTCTGGAGACATTCAAACCCTGCCTGGACATGTTCCTGTGGGACATGCTCTGGCTGACCCTGCTCTGGCAGGGGGTTGGCCTGGGTGATCTCCAGAGGTCTCTTCCAACCCCTTATCATTCTGTGAGACTGTGACAGTGAAGACAGGGACTAGGTCAGAGGCCTGAGTACAATATTGCGTGGTGGATTTTTGTGTGCTTTTGAGGGGGACATTGTGCTGGGACCAGTGGGAATGGATGGCGACCATCCTCCACCAGCCTTCCACCTCAGACTCAGCAAGTTTAGCTGCAGTGAGCAACAGCTCTTGGTGCGTATATTTAGCGTAGCTCCCCAAGGAGATCTCCAAAAGAGCTGGAAGGAGAGAAGCACGTCCCAAGGAACAGCTTGCTCTGCCTTTTTCCCTCCCCACAGCCGATGAAGCGGTCGGGTCCCATCAAGGATGAGGCACGGGGAAACACGGCGTCCCCTCTGGGTGTTTACCTCCCGTGCCAGTCCCTTGCTGTTTGTACCTGCATTCCTGAGGTGTGAGACGAGCGGAGCGAGGGTGTACGCTGGTAGTGGAGACGTGTATGAGGTGTTTTGGTGGTATGATTTCTATTATTCCACATGAACGGCGCTGGCTTTCGTTTTTGATCTCAGGGCTTGTTATTTGCTTGATGCAGTTAGTCATGGTTGGCTGTGCACTTTTGTGCTGTGGTGTTCCGACTCCGCGGCACTTCAGTACAAAGGAAATTTAAACAACAACAATGCAAATGTTTCTAATCTGTTCTTGGTTAAGCCGGCCTCAGTAATTGATTGATGAGAAGAGGGAAAGCAAAGCAGAGGGCTTGCTAACCTGAAAATATAACTTATTGAAGGACCAAACTTTTATTTGCAATAACCAGATTCTAGTGGAGCCTGAATACCCATGAAGTTTTATCTAACAGCACACAATATATGAGAGGAAAATTAACCTGGATGACACAGTTGGTGCCTCTCACATATTAAAAATATCCTTGTGCATTGAAGCAGATCACCCAAGCCTGCATATTTACTTTTGTTTATGGTTACATGTGCAGCATCACACATATATGCATTTTTTTTTATAGAAGCCACTGTACCTGTTAAAGATATTCAAGGGTAATAATAATGAAGTCAATGGATTCTATTTCTCTGTTTTAAAAGGGCCTGTTTCCACCCCCTCCACCACCCCTACTTCAGTGTAGCTGAACTGGGCTGAGGATAGAATTGGGATTTTTATAATTTATATAGGTTTAAAGACAGGAGGTCTTCACATCTGGTTCTAAGCAAAGAAGACATCTTTAAATATGGTAGGGAAAAAGAAATCAAAATGTGACATTTGTCTGTGGTTAAAAAATTGAATGACTTATTACCTAAAATATACTTCGTGTTCTTGAAACTGAAAGACCAAGCTCTGTATAACTTACTGGTAAAGGAGGAACTCCTCCCAACAAAAATCTGTCTTTAACTCAGTAGCTAGGGCTGGAATTCCACTTTTTCCTCTGCACCTTGTTTCAGAGAGCACCCTGAGCAGCTGGGCTGTAGTCTCTGATGAGGCAGCCTCATCCATCCCCTTCAATCCCCTACAGTTCTGTGACTCTATGATCCTTCCAGCTGGTTCTCTTTGCTTTGGACAGATTTATTCAACATCCAATAAATCAGTAAGAAAGGAAAACTGTTCTTACCCGGTGCTTAGGGTACTTGAGGAGTACCATAGGAGTCTGGTGTTCCAAGTGTTTTCCTTAAAATAGTGAAATACCACTATCAGCTCATCAAGAGGCAGTTATTCATGTTCACTTTTATACTCTCTGAACCACTGGCTATTAAATTATTCTGTACAACATGGAATACCTTTCATGGAGAGAGAAAACAGCCCAAGGACTTCCATGTTTCAGTGGCTAAACTATTCTTTGAAGGTGGAAAAAAAGTATTCTACCTGCTAGTCAAAGACATCTATCGGTGCAACAAAAATTCGTAGTAATATCAAGTTTTGCATCTTACAATGCTGTCACAGAATCAAGGAACCAGGGAATTGTCAGAGTTGGAAGGGACTTCTAGAGACCATCCCGTCCCACTCCCCTGCTAAAGCAGGGTTGCCCAGAGCACATCCCTCAGGGCTGCATCCAGGAGGGGCTGGAAGGTCTCCAGAGAAGGGGCCTCCACACCCTCCCTGGGCAGCCTCTGCCAGGGCTCGTACACCCTCACCCCAAAGAAGTTCCTCCTCTTGTTTAGATGGAACTTTCCATGTTCCAGGCTTGTGCCTGTTGCCCCTCATCCTGTCACTGGGAACCACTGAGAAGAGTCCAGCTCCATCCTCCTTCAACCCACCCTTCAGATCCTTGTGAGCATGAGGAAGGTCTCCCCTCAGCCTTCTCTTCTCCAGGCTCCAGAGTCCCAGCTCTCTCAGCCTTTCCTCCTCAGGGAGATGCTCCAATCCCTCCAGCAGCTTTGTTGCCCTTTTGGTCTGCAAAAGCACGTGGAAAGTACAGCAGTTGAGTATGACGTACACATCTCACCCTCCCCATAAGAAAACAAGTCTTCTTACTGAGAAGGAAACCACCTTCCTCCTTGATTACTGCACTAGAGCCATGAACTTCCCTCCAAGCAGCAGGTGATGTAAGCCCCAGGAACGCGTGACTGACATACCCAGCATCTTGACAGAAAGACTCATTCTCATGGATTCTTGCAATCAGAAACGATTGCGTCTGAAGTCAAGAGGGAACTATGCCCTAACAGGTACCTTGGGTTTATTTTCCTTCTTAATCACATTTTTTTTTTTTTAAAAGGGGAGTTTTCACTCTTCTTTTTAATCCAGAAGTTGTATTACAACATCACATAGAGCTTGGAACAGAAGCTTGGAAGCTTCTGTGGCCTCTCAGCTCTGTCTTTGCTTGTGTACTTGCTTACCTGGCTTTAATCTTTTGTTTTTGTTCCATAACTTGGATCCATTCAGATTCATCCTGTCATATTTAGAGGAAAGAGGATAGCAAAAGTTGAGAACCAAAAGGGTGAGTGCATTGGAATACAATTAGCAGTTCAATTTTATTGCTCAAGGCCTCCACCGAGAAAAAATTTGTGCAATATTGCTGAAAGCCAAGGAAATCTTAACACAAAAAGAGTCAACAGTTTGATAAAACCCAGACCTCCTGTGTTATGCAATTAAAGGTTAGACAGGGTGATAAGAGCTTTAATTTGCCTTTGGGAGATATTCATCAGATTTTGGATTAACTTAAAATATGTTTCCTGTGCATTTCTTGCCAGGTGAAGGTCTGTCAGTGTTTCCTCTGGTGCAGAGGAAGAGAGAGCACTTTCCCAAAGTGAGGTGAACTCCACAAACCCAGATACGCTATCTGGAGGCTTTCTCCAAACTCCGTAATTCTGTGATTTTTTTTTTCTTCTGGCGGCCAGGAAAGCCAGAAGTACGAAATCCCGCATGTGCGAGTTCGATGTGAGTTCTGTTGTTATTAATTATTTATACAGCACCACGCGTGTGCATGATTCTTTACGGGCAAAAGATGATATCCCCCCAAGAGCTTGCAAACCAACCGGCCCAGCGGTACAAACACTTCTTCAGCTTTCCTGGGACGTACTACCTGGAATCCTCCACCCGTGTCAGCGGGCTACTTAGGTCTTGGTAAGTGCTCTGCTGGGTAGGAAGCGTTCGCAGGATTAGGCTCTCGTTAAACCATGATGTGGTCATGGGCGATGAGGGAAGGGAGGGCTAAGCGTTCCAGCAATAAGCTCATGCTGTTGCGTTGGTTATGATGAAGGTGTCGAGGGGTTAGGGCATTTTTAATGTTTTCACACCGTTTGTGATCCTGTTACCGAGGAGGAAAAGCTCAGCTTTATTGGCCACACGGAAGAAGTGAGCTGCTGGGGAGGGAAGACTCGCTTGGGGTGGGGGGAGAGGCACAGCCCATGACATGAGAGGCACAGCCCATGACATGAGGACTCCAGAGGTAAGGAAAAATGTACAAGAAGAGGTGCTGGCCATATGCTCCTCTGAGCATCCATCCTCTGCTCCATCCTCTGCTCCAGAGTCTCCATCCTCTGCTGCAGCCAGCGTGTGTCCACTACATCCTTAAGAGCTTTTTTTTTTTTTTTGGCCTTTTTTTTTTAATTGAGGGCATTTTCAGAAGTTTCCCAGTACATCTCCAGCTCTTGGCAAGAGCCAGACACATCTGTGACATTTAGCTGATAGCCTCCTTAGTGAAGGGAAGGCTGCCAGGGAATCCTTGTGCAACTGTTTATGCTACAAACCAAAGCACACACACAACTGCCAGTTTCACTCTTACAACACAGAGAGCATTTTTCCTCCTTAATTGAAAGTGTGGAACACAACAAAGCCTTTAAATACCAAGAAAACAACCAGCTGAAACAAGTAGTAAGAGAGACATCAAGGATGACAGGCAGTAGGCCCTCTGCCCAGCGTGACACACTGCCAGGGCAGGCTCTATTTTTAAAAGCAACCTACAGGCTTGAAGAAGAATTGAGGATTTGGGGGGCAAGGGCAGGGTTGTTCCAGGATTGCACGGCACTTGCGAGAAATACATCCACGGGGCAAAGGCGCAGACGAGCTGTGGGGTTGGGATGAGGCAGCAGAGAAAGCCAAGGGGACCAGAGAGGACTGAGTTGGTGCCCTGGTCTCCGGGGAAATCTTTTCTGGGAGGCTTTTTCTGGGCTAAGACTTTTGAAGCCATCACTCTGTGGGCATAAGCCTGCAGAAGGAGCAGGGCAAGCAGTTGACTGGAGCATTAGCACCTCCACCCCACCAAGGGCTCTGTGAATGGACCAAGTGGCTGGACAAAAACCTCGGCCTTTTTTGGGGAGCAGTGTAGAAGTCTGTAAACCCTCCGCAATTTTGCTTTTCTGACAGCTCCAAGTGTTAAAAGCCCAGGCTAGAATAAATTTAATTAGGAAAGTAACGAGATACTGGAAACTAGGAGGAGCGCTCAAAGCGGAGACTAGCTCGCAGCCACTTTTTCGCAGCGTGAATATTTTGAGTTTTCAACATTTCGTGGGAAGCCAACGGGTGTCACAATGGTTAAAGGAATTGAGAGACACCTCGCCCCTACACTCAGAGGGTGAGGATGGCACTTGCACAGAAACAGACATCACCAGCCCTCGCTTTTCTGAATCCCCGCCCCAACTTAATCCCCTCTGTGATTTGTGAGACTCTTCTTTTTCCTGAGCTGGTCAGGGATACGTGACTAAATTCGTTTCCATACATTTTTTAAAGTTTTTAAATAATTCTGACAGATCACAAAGAGCTCTTGAAGCAAACAGAGACGTGTAGGGAGATCCATAGATTATGGAACTCGGATACTCTACATTTTCTCTGCCCTTTTTGGTGTTTAACCTGTTCCAGACAGTGTTACTAGTTTCTCGTACAAGTTTCACGTTTTCTAACCTGAATTTTTGGACTTTATTAGTGATATGCTTTGAATTCTACATAAAAAGAACTGGCGATGTAAACAGCCAGATCTTCCTGACTGACAAATCTTTTACATATGACAGATATAAAACTAACCAAGCGATGGTCTGGTTCTGGTCTGGTTCTGAGCTTGTTTTCCTTACCCTACAGACAGCTTTTGATGTAAAAACCCTCTACTCGGTGCATCTGACACTCGAGATCAGGCTTTTATTGGTACAAGGTACTCCAGACTGTCAGTCACAGAGAAATGAGCCGTTGTCCTCACAGACAATTAGGATGCCTCTCCCCTCATCGAGGCGTGTTTTCAAAGTTGCTTCTGACCTCCAGCATGGATGGTGTCACACATACTTTAGCTGCAAAGCATGCAAAATAACATAAGATGCACCACCGAGAAGCGCTCACGCCCTCTCCTACTTCCAGTCAAAGACAGGGCTGATGTTTCTTGGGTCTAGGTGGTGGCTCCTAATCCTTGCTGACCCTCAACAGGCGGTTCTCAATAGTGTGTTAGTGCTGGACATGCTTGAATCAAAGCTGACCTGGTCTAGTATTTCAGCAGGTGTGACCAGGTCCTCTGGAGTGAAGCGGAGGGTCCAGAAAGAATCACAGAGAGAATCAGAGAATCCCAGGTTGGAAGGGACCTCAAGGATCATCTGGCCCAAACTTTCTTGGCAAAAACACGGTCTAGACAAGATGGCCCAGCACCCTGTTCAGCTGAATCTTAAATAGTGTCCAGTGTTGGGGAACCCACCACTTTCCTGGGGAGATTATTCCAATGGCTGATTGTTCTCGTTGTGAAAATTTTTTCCTTTCGTGTCCCATCGGAATCTCCTCGGGAGTAACTTGTATCCATTATCTCTCATCTTTTCCATGCGATTCCTTGTACAAAAGGAGGCTCCATCTTCTTTGTAGCCATCCTTTGAACACTGGAGCTTGATGGCTTAAAGAGATGCAGTAGATCTGAGTGAGGATGGGAAGGGCCCTTCCAGCTCAGCAGATGTGGCTCTCCTGCCAACAGCCCTGGGTGCACCACGGCCCTGTGTCACAGCCAGCAGCCAAGGGGAATGTTCACAGGGACCGACTGGCTTCATCTTCTTCCTTCTGACCCTTGAGAGTAAATGTGACCTGGGACATCACCTTAGACCAGGCAGATTCAGCCTCTGAAGGCATTTCAGCTTCTCCTAACATCACTACCAGGCTGTAGCTGCAGAATTCTACGTTAGCTTTTGGACTAAATTGCCAAGAAAAAATCCCACAAGATTTGGTCTCAAAAGCATACTTAAAGAGGGAATATTGTCTGGATGTAATTTAGCTGCTATTGCCCAGCAATTCCATAGATCCTTTTGGCTTGTGACATTAAATATATGGAGCAAACATATAAATGGATTAACATACGCAGTCCTATAATTAGCCATGTTATTAAATTTGCTAAGTAGTTGGGGGGAAAGGGGCTTGTTTGCCATCTGTTTAAAAAGTATCTCTCTTTCCACTGAAATCTGGATATAAAAAACCCCAGACATGTGGGCATGACTGCCTTACATACATTACTGGGATTATATCCCTGGAGTTAACCAAAGACAAGCATGATTCATATATCAGTAGATCGTTGCGCAAAAATGTGCATAGCATTTTTTCACATAACGTTCTGTTTCCTTCCCATTGTAAATTATGAATCACGTAAACATCATGAATTACAGAGCCCAGTTGGTCCGAGGTTTCTCTTTTTGCACCGTGGCCCTAAAAACTGAGAAATGGACAAGAAATTACACCAGGCAGTATGGTAAATTCTTCTATTAAAATTATTTTTTCATCCTATTCTTGTCGCTGTGTAACCACACACTGTCATTTGCTTCAATTTCCTAGAAAGATTGCAATAACTGAACTATGATTTTTAAACCCCGATGCACACGTACACATTCCCACTAACTTTGAATATAAAGCATATTTGTGTAGGAAAAGAGGGGAAAATCGTCACTGGTTAGAGTAATAATAAAAATAATTTAAAATAATTAAATAAATTAAATAATTTAAAATTAAATTAAATAATTTTCAATAGTAATTTAAATAATATTTAATTTAAATATTAACCTCAGTTAATAGTTAATGTGAAAATTGTCTTTAAAATGTGAAAATGCAAAGGAAGACTGGAGTAAGACCCTAATTCACAAACTCTTCAGTCACTCACTCGAGTCCCTTGAAAGCCTGAGCTGTGAGAGCACAAGGAAAAGAGAGCATAGGAGAAAAAATCCACTCCCAAACTACAAGACTCCGGGGCACGGGAAGCCCTCCAGTACAGTAACTGAGCAGCACTGAAAACTGATATTTCTACGTAGAGCCTTACTTTTAATGCCACATCTCTGGAGAGTGATGAGCAGGCATTTGTGATGTCCAATCAACCCTCCAGCAGCAACACACAGACCAAGTGTTTTCATAGCTTTTTTTTTTCCAAACAGCACTTATGAAAGCGGTGCAAAAGCCCAGCTGAAAACAAGAAACTGGATCCCAGCGGTTTTTCCCTTTGCCTCAGGCCACCTGAAAGGATGTTCAGTTAAGTCAGAGGCAGAGAGACCTACTCCAGTGCTGTAACTGTGAGTTTAGGGCTCACGCTCGCATCCACAAGGATTAAATTTAAACGTTGCGATAAAGCAACGGAGAAGGCGGCACAGCACAAGCCAACAGGTGAAGGTAAAGGGGAAAGGAGCTGTCAGATCCACCCACACCACGCACAGTCTGACTTCAGGCGTCCCAGGCAGTCAGCGGAGAGGGTTAAGCTTTCAGCGTGGGTGCTCTGAGTCACAGCCCGGAGGAGCTGGAAGGGTGGTTATTTATACAGCACATTAACCACACAGGAGTAGGGAGGAGGTCTAAAGTTCAGGAGCTGAAGGTGAACACTCCCCAGAAGGTGTGGAGTTTGCATTTCTTTCCATTTGCCACTAGCCCCGTGGCCCCCATGAGCTCCTCCAAGCCTCCTTATAGAAGACCAAGAAACTAATTTCCAGCAGCCAGGAGAGGCTGCTATCAGTTGATCCAGATTAAAGTTTCTCTGGCTTACATCCTCCTCTCTGGCAGTGGTAAAAAACAAGTTAGATGTTGGCTGTTTGTCCCGGCTCAGAACAAAGTGGCCAAGATAAACTAGCTGGGTACTCTTTGCATGCAAAAAGAGAAAAGAAATTAAAAACAAAAAAGAAACTCCCAACTAAAGACCCTCATCCATCTGTTGTTCTCTGGGGATATTTTAACATTAGCTAAATATCACTTATTTACACCTGAAGAAGTTAAATGATCTTGTTCCCATGAACTCCCTTACAAATGCTGGCCTGGCCTGTGATTTATATAAAAGTAGCTGTTCCCTTAATTTTATCCACAATGGCTTCATTCTTACCGTATGAACCTGCTTTGTCAGTATTCGCTTTGATTTATGGAAGATTTCAAACTACCAAAATAACTATCCCTTTTCTTTTCATTAAAGCTAATCCCCACAAAGACACTTTCATCTGCTGATTAGTCATGCTTCAAAGATCCTTGCTAACCAGAGGCTAAGTTATTGATGTGTTAAAGATGTAATCGCAGAGATTCAAGGCCACTGAGGAAAATTCGACGTGTTGTTTGACAGCGTCAGACTGTAACAGCGTCCTGCCTTGTTGAGCCAGCCCGGGCAGCACACGCTCAGCAGCGTGCTTGAACCCCTTCAGTTGGGCTACGAGCAAGAAACGTCTTGTTCGAAGGTGTTTTGGGTCTACACAGACCCGCCACATTACAGATCATGGGCGCCTCAACATAAAAAGGACATTGAGGGGCTGGAGCGGGTCCAGAGAAGGGTAACGGAGCTGGTGAGGGGTCTGGAGCACAAGTCTTGTGAGGAGCAGCTGAGGGAGCTGGGGGTGTTCAGCCTGGAGAAGAGGAGGCTGAGGGGAGACCTTCTGGCTCTCTCCAACTCACCAAGGAGCGTGTAGCCAGGGGGGATTGGTCTCTTCTCCCAAGGAACAGGCGATGGGACAAGAGGAAACGGCCTCAAGTTGTGTCAGGGGACGTTAGTAGGAACAATTTTTCCACAGAAAGCGCATTGGAATGGGTTGCCCAGGGAAGGGGTTGAGGCACCATCCCTGGAGGTGTTTAGAAGACGAGTTGACATAGTTGACACATTTCAAAACTGCTCCATGGATGAGCCCACACTTTCTCATCTCTCTCTCTCTTAGATGAGCTGTTCCCAGTTTCTACCCTCTGTTCCATAATCTTAACATTGCTAATAATGGAATTGCCAGAATTGGAAGGGACATCTAGAGCTCATCTATTCCCTTTTAAGGTTGACCTAGATCAGTGCAGATCCCTTTCCTATCTTCTGTGATTCAATCTCAAGTGCTGGAAAGAAGGATAGGTCCAGTCTTTTTTCAGTGGTGCCCAGTGACAGGACAAGAGGGAACGGGCACAAATTTGTACATAAAAAGTTCAATCTAAACATGAGGAGGAACTGCTTTGCCCTGAGGGTGGCAGAGCCTTGGAAGAGGCTGCCCAGAGAATCATAGAATCATAGAATGGTTAGAGTTGGAAGGGACCTCCAAGATCATCGAGTTCCAACCCCCACTGCCCTGGGCAGGGACACCTCCCACCACCCCAGGTTGCTCCAAGCCCCATCCAGCCTGGCCTTGAACCCCTCCAGGGATGGGGCAGCCACAGCTTCTCTGGGCAAACTCTTCCAGTGCCTCACCACCCTCACAGCAAAGAAGTTCTTCCTAATATCTAATATAAATATCTCCTCTTCCAATTTAAAACTGTTTCCCCTTGTCCTGTCC
>VZRU01014355.1:150707-168840 GCA_013398155.1 Pedionomus torquatus
TCCCCGGAGACATTCAAAACCCACCTGGACACGTTCCTGTGGGACCTGCTCTGGGTGGACCTGCTCTGGCAAGGGGTTGGACTGGATGATCTCCAGAGGTCTCTTCCAACTCTTCCAATTCTTTGATTCTGTGATAGGCTTGGTCCTCATTTCCAGGCTTTACCCCCTCCTTTCATGTCCTGTGCTAGAAGACACTGAGGATGCTCTTCCTGCCACTTCCAGCCTCTCACTCATAGCACTCCATTGTACCCTGCATTTTTTTCCACACAGTTGACATTTTACCCGTATTATGTCAGTGTCCCTCATTTTCTAGCCCAAACTCATCATCTGCCCTTGCTGCTCAGTAACTCTGTGAGCCAGATCAGAATCCCCCTTTCCTCATGGCTATTAGACACAGAGCAGAACGTACAGGGCTCCTGGCAGCCAGCTTTCTGCCTCCTTTCCAGCAGCTGCTCCTTCATCTGGTGTATTTCTGGACAGAGAGCGTCCAGTTCCAGGGCAAATACTGCTCCTCTAGGAATGTTCTTGGAATCCTCTGGCTGATCTCGGCCTGAGAGCCCAAATCCACTGAACACATATAAATTAGCCCATGGCTAATTTGTGCTGGAAAGCCCTGCTGAATAGAGGACTATGCCAGAAACGCAAATCTCACAGACACTTTTTTATTTTTTTTTATTTTTTTTTTTTTCAACTCAAATGGCTTCTTCTCGCTTCCTTCATTTACCTTCTGGCTTTGTCCTGACCAGGTAAGACTGATGACTGCTCCACACAGCATATCACAGATTCACTCCATCGAGGCATAAGTCAGGCTTGGGAGGGGAGCTGAACTCCTCACCACAACTGGAGCTGGTCCTGCAGATTATCTGCTGGGTGGTGCCTTCCAAGCCCTTTTGTTTGGTATTGGTATTAAAGCAAAAGCAACCAAACGACCCCATCAAAGTCATACCCCACGTGTATAGAGGAGTTTGGTGTTACCTGCAGTTCGGGCACGCTGACCTCAGGCTGCAAGGCAAATCAAGAAGGAAATACTTATATCAGTGCCCAAACAGCTCTGCTCAGCGTCAGGTCCACCACTCGTGTTTGTTCACATCCAAGGCAGTGGTTTTATTTTTCCCTGTGTTTTAGGCAACCCAGACGGAAGATTCAAGAATTGGACTTCCATTTTTAAAGACCCTTATTTCTTCACTTCTGGAAAATGATAAATTGCTGTGAGCAACCCATCAGATTAAAACGCCCAAAATCACTCATAACCTGTATATGTTGAATTCCAAGGCAATTAGGCTATTACCAGTGAAGGAAGACAGCACAGAGGAAAAACATCTTTTCCCTGTGACCTGGCAGTTCACTGACTCAGAGACGGTCTATCTCTACCAGATCTGTGAAGCAATCCAGGATATTTCAACCAGCTGGGATGGATAACGCTGACACACGCGAGCCAGAGCCAGTAGTTGTATCTCACAGAGGCAGCAACATCCCTCAGCGGTGGGACTAACAGGTGTCACGCTCTTCCAGAGGTTTTGAGTGATCGCACCCTGGTTTTATTCTAATGAAAAAGGGCAGAGTTGTGACCATAATGATCATTTCTAGGCCCCTGATCTAGGTAGGTCCTGATTATACAGGTGGTTGGTTTGTCTGGGTCATTGAGTGACCCTTCCAGCCCTGGACAATCACTGCCGCTTTGCAGAACTCCTCCAGAAGGAACAGCTACTTCTTTCTCAAAGGACATCCCATCAAGCCGTTTGTGTGACTCTGACACGTAACCCTTTGGCACTGGATATAAGGAAAAATTTTTTTCCTGTGAGGGTGGTGAGGCACTGGAACAGCTACCCAGGGAGGTTGTGGCTGCCCCATCCCTGGAAGTATTTAAGGCCAGGCTGGATGGGGCTTGGAGCAACCTGGTCTAGTGGGAGGTGTCCCTGCCCAGGGCAGGGGGGTTGGAACTCGATGATCTTCAAGGTCCTTTCCAACTCTAACCATTCTATGATTCTATGATTGGTTTATCAATCATTTCTCTTCTTGCCACCCAAGATGATTTTACTGATATCCTGATAAAACCAGGTTTCTTGATGACAGTATGACCAGAAAGGTACCCATCAGGTGGCCTTCTGAGTCCTTCTCTCTTATTCTTTCAGGTAGCTTCTCTTTATGGAGAGATACCTTGGAGCAGGAGGAGCCCTGTCCTGTGGGATAGGTGTTGGTAGCAAGAGGCAAACTTCTCCAAAGTGGTACACAAATACAGCGTGAGCAGCTGAATACTTCTGCCTCCATATACAATCATAGAGTTACCTGGGTTGGAAGGGATCTTTCAGACCATCGAGTCCAGCCATCAACCTAACTCTGATAAAACCCATCACTAACCCATGTCTTTAAGCACTGTGTCTGCCTGACTTTTAAATCTCTCCAGGGATGGTGACTCCACCACTGCCCTGGGCAGCCCATTCCAATGTCCAATAACCCTTTCTGGGTCAAAAATTATTCCTGATATCCAATCTGAACCTCCCCTGGTGAAACTTGAGGCTGTTCCCTCTTGTCCCATCTCCTGTTCCTTGGGAGAAGAGACCGACCCCCCCTGGCTACACTCTCCTTTCAGGGAGTTGGAGAGAGCCAGAAGGTCTCCCCTCAGCCTCCTCTTCTCCAGGCTGAACACCCCCAGCTCCCTCAGCTGCTCCTCACAAGACTTGTGTTCCAGATCCCTCACCAGCTCCATTGTCTTTCACTGGACCTGCTCCAGCCCCTCAATGTCTTTTTTTTTTGTGGTGAGGGGCCCAAAACTCGATATAATACAAAGTACAAAGAAATCATCACTTCCGTAGTCCTGCTGGTCACACCGTTTCTGATACTGTCTAAGTACTCCTGAATTGAAGATGCAATTTCTCAAGGGCAGTAATTCCTGATTGGTAAAAAAAAAAGGTTTCTGGACAGCATTTCTGTGGGCGTTCGTGTTAGTAACACCTGGTCTCACGCACACAAACTGTGGCTGCACATGAGAAGGAATTTGCAGAGAATTTGGGTGGGAGCACAGAGATTTTCATTTGTCTTTCAGGGCACATCCAACACTTGGTGATAGGGTTGGAAGTCATGACATTCTGCTCACGTTTGGAAGCCTATGGGACAGCAACGGCTGGTCTTGCCTCTTGTTCATGCTCTTTGGCTATTCAGGGCATAGAAATTGTGACTGGCTGCTGTGCAGACTTACAGAGAAGGCTGAGTGGATCATACTTGGAGCGTGAATACATCCTTTATTCCAGAATGTTCTTTCAGTGGAGAAGATCACAACGGCAGGGTTGGTTCAGGGAGCTTGAATCTGATGTCATGCTGCCTATATAATTTCAGCTGTGAGTTCACCATTGGATTTATCTCTTTCGTGTGCCTTGAGAAACACCTTAAGTGATTTCAAGTGGGCCCATTGGAGCCTTGCTGGTGTAAGCGCTACAAGTTGGTATGAGCCATACCATTATTTGGCAATGACAGAAGGTCCTCAATGCTAACGTGAACTCATGAAGGGTAGCAGAGGTTTTTCCTGGTGCCTCTGCTTTGTTAAAGTTAGCAGGATGTCTACAAGCTACGGTGTCGCTACCTCCCCTGTTCTGATTATTGCGCCGAATCAAGTCCTGGGGTAATTAATTCATTGCTGAAGGACTTCGTACTGCATCTCGTACCCCATAGAAGGCACTGACTCACAGCTCTGACTGCAAGTACGAGAGGGTATTGCAGCTGGGCCTGGGAAATTAAAAAGCTGTTAACATTAGATAGCTTCAGTTCATGTAGAGCGTTTCCTCCACTAGCTCTCCACCACCCACCATCCCAGCTGGGGTCAGAGGCATCCGATCAACATCCGATTGAAAGTCCAGGACAGGCAACGCTCACGTTGTACCTAAATGTCATGAAATTCCGTTCTTATCTCCATGTCAAAGGGCCCCAGGCTGTGGATCACAAACGTAAATGAGCACAGCTGACTGCTTTTCCATTTTCTTTTTTGTTTTCACCCTGGGGTTTGAAGTGTCACATTCTGTAATATAACTTCCCTTTTCGAGTCACAAACAAATGACATCTGGCCACTTTCGATAATAAACCCAAAGAGAGGGGACATTTCCTTTCAGCTTGTAGGGCCCCCTCCTTAACCTTCAAATTCTTATGAGAGCTGGGGAGAAGGAAAACTTTAAAACAAGAATCCCCTAATGATTAAACATACTGACAAAATAAAAAAAAAAAACAACCCAACCTTTCCTTCGAGCCTCTGAGTAGTGTTTTCTTCACGCAGTCTCAGACATCCCGACACGGTTAACGTTGGAGGAGCTGCTTGCTGCTCCCACTCTCGTTCTTACATCATACAGGAAGCCCTTGCAGGAAATGAACCTTCAGTCAAGCCTTCTTCTCCCTCAACACCTCGGGCTTACGAGCCTAAAGACAGAACGCACACCAAGGCGGAATGAAGGTGGGGTAAGAGCACCGGCGAGGCAGACCAGGCACCGAGAAATCATACACCTTGATTTTCCTGCCTGGCACAACGTAAGGTTTTTCTTTCCGGAGACAATTCTGTCAAATAATGCGGGTTTCACTCAGCAGGAAGGTTTCACTTCCTACCCCACACAGGGGCTTGTCACCCAAGGTTGTGTAGGCTGGGTCTGCTTTGTGCCTGCGTCATCTCAGAGGACATTTTCAAAGGACTACAAAGAAATCATAGAATCATAGAATGGTTAGAGTTGGAAGGGACCCTGAAGATCATCGAGTTCCAACCCCCCTGCCCTGGGCAGGGACACCTCCCACCACACCAGGTTGCTCCAAGCCCCATCCAGCCTGGCCTTGAACCCCTCCAGGGATGGGGCAGCCACAGCTTCTCTGGGCAACCTCTTCCAGTGCCTCACCACCCTCACACCAAAGAAGTTCTTCCTAACATCCAGTCTAAATCTCCCCTCTTCCAATTTAAATTCATTCTCCCTTGTCCTGTGGCTCCCCTCCCTGACCAAGAGTCCCTCTCCAGCTCTCCTGGAGCTCCCTTCAGATCCTGGAAGGCTGCTCCAAGGTCTCCCCGGAGCCTTCTCTTCTCCAGGCTGAACAGCCCCAGCTCCCTCAGCCTGTCCTCACAGCAGAGGGGCTCCAGCCCTCTAATCAAATACCTCTCTTCCATTTCATGTGAAAGAATGAGCTCCTGGCCCTTGATGTATCCTCAGCTTGACTATTCTCATCACTGTAAAGATGTGGTGCATCTCTTTGTCAAGGCAGAAAGAGTGTGGTTTCGATCAGACTCGCCCAACTCTTTTTTTCTGCCCAGGAGCAGAGAATGGTGAAGGTTATCAAAGTGACTAAAAAACTGAGGCAGGCATTGTGAGCAGGGGTAATGAAAAGGTCTTTTCTTCTTTGGTTCTTAGTCACCAGAAACACCAGAAATCTCATTTTAAAGACTGGGTTGTTCAGGCCAAACCACTGCCAATGCACAATAAGTCCAGAAGGGGCAATTTAGTGACTGTATGAGGAGCCTCGTGTCTTCCTCCTGATGATCTACAAGAGCTTCTTTTAGAGATGAATCAGCACAAGGGAATTATTTCTTATGGTTCCTATGGCTCAGAGAGTAGCATCATCCCTGCCACCACAGCTAGGGTGAGGTTTTCTAGATAAAAGGACCCTCAAGTCCTTCTCCTCAGGGCTGCTCTCAATCCACTCTCCGTCCAGCCTGTGTTCGTGCTTGGGATTGCCCTGACTCACGTGCAGGACCTTGCACTTGGCTTTGCTGAACTTCATGAGGTTTGCACAGGCAAGCCTGTCCAGGTCCCTAAATGCAAGTGAACCCCTTGGGGTGCACAAAGGAAATTCTCTGCGTTTGTCCAGGTCTCTGTCCAATGGAGATGGCATCCTCCTACCTGTTTTACCTGCATGAGGTCCCTGGGGCAGTTCTAGGTTGGAGGGCCGTTACAGGCTCTCCTGTGACTAACGGTGTGGTTGTGCTGGTTTGGGAAGTCCTCAAACCCTCCAAAACACCTACTGTAGAAGGTAGTGAGCTGGCAGGTCTTCTGGTGCCAACATCAACAGGTCACATTTTAGGTCTCTTCCACACCCGTCCTTATCTTCCAATGGTCCATTAGAAAGGCAAACTCCCCCTTAAAAAAAAAAATAAATAAAAGAAGGAAAAAAAAGGCAACAAAACCACGTAGTAAGAGTAAGAGAGTGATGTGCTGTATCAGCCGAGGTGTTTGAGGAACACAACAGCTATGGCATGAATCACAGCAGCGTTGCAGGGATTGTAACACCCAGGACAAGTGTCTGCACAGCTCAGCATGCAGCTCTGCAAAGCCGTGGGGAGTTGTTGGTGCTGTTGTAGAGTCTGCAAGATTTTGGGATATTACCTAGTAATAGGTGAGAAGAAAAACCTAAAGCAGGGGTTGTCACACCTTGGCTGACCTTGCTAGAACCAACCACACGAGGCTTTGCCAAAGAGCAACCAGACAGCATCTACACAGCCCACCAGGTGCTGTTGCTGAGGCTCTGATGGTGAACATACAGCATTTCAAAGTGAGGAAAAATAAGCTGTTTGCAAATACCCATGCCCACCTACAGAAATGTCCACCCTGGAAACAAGCCACAGGGCTGGCAAGCCTACTGCCATTGTGAGTCTCAAAAAATAATCCCACTTCAAAAACTAACCCCCAGAGATTTAAACTATTATTTCAGGGGTTCACAGAATCACAGCATCAGGGAACTGTCAGAGTTGGCAGGGACCTCTAGAGATCATCCTGTCCAACTTCTGTGATAAAGCAGGGTTGCCCAGAGCACATCACTCAGGGCTGCATCCAGGCAGGGCTGGAAGGTCTCCAGAGAAGGGGACTCCACACCCTCCCTGGGCAGCCTCTGCCAGGGCTCTGACACCCTCACCCCTAAAGAAGTTCTTCCTCATCTTGGAATGGAACTTCCCATGTTCCAGCTTGTGCCTGTTGCCCCTCGTCCTGTCTCTGAGAACCACTGAGAAGAGTCCGGCTCCATCCTCCTTCAACCCACCCTTCAGATCCTTGTGAGCATGAGGAAGGTCTCCCCTCAGCCTTCTCTTCTCCAGGCTCAAGAGTCCCAGCTCTCTCAGCCTTTCTTCCTCAGGGAAATGCTCCAGTCCCTCCAGCATCTTTGTTGCACTAGGCTGGACTCTCCCCAGTAGTTCCCTATTTTGACTGATCCCTATTTAAATTTTTCAAACTGGTCTATTCCTCTGTTGCTTTCTGAGGTCATGGCCATCCCAGGTTTGCACTTTTTACAGCTTCTCTCTGCCTCAAGGACTTTCTTTGACCTTCCAGGACAAGTCACAGCACATGACCACGTTGACTTCTCTGGTGAGGTGAAGGAAAACACAGCAAGACTGGTTAGAGACAGTTAACTCTGTCCCCCTGCCTCTGCCTGGGGGCACAAGAGCTCCAGCCATGTCACTGAACATGGGTCACTGACTCCAGAGCCTGTGGCTGCGTACTGTTCCCATCTCCAGTTCAAAGGGGATGCTCTGGGAGTCAGCTTAGCTTTCCAGCCCATGAGAAGCTCACCCATAGTTTATGTTTTCCAATATTTTCATGGTGACTAACAATGTTATTGACCTCTGAGGAGGACCAGCTTGTTTTACAGGTCCCAGCCTTATCTCTGGCTCTCCCAGCTTGCAGCCTGTTGTCAGAATGCTCTCCTCATCTGTGAAACCCCATGGTTCAGTGCTCTGGAGCCTGTCCCACGTCTCTTTGACCTGCTATGAAATCTCGCTCCAAACTCTATCATTCAAAGAATCATAGAATCATAGAATGGGTAGAGTTGGAAAGGATCTTGAAGATCATGGAGTTCCAACCCCCCTGCCCTGGGCAGGGACACCTCCCACCACACCAGGTTGCTCCAAGCCCTATCAAGACTGGCCTTAAATACTTCCAGGGATGGGGCAGCCACAGCTTCTCTGGGCAACCTCTTCCAGTGCCTCACCACCCTCACAGGAAAGAATTTTTTCCTAATATCCAATCTCAATCTCCCCTCTTCCAGTTTAAAACCATTCCCCCTTGTCTTGTCACTCCACTCCCTGACCAAGAGTCCCTCTCCAGCTCTCCTGGAGCTCCCTTCAGATCCTGGAAGGCTGCTCTAAGGTCTCCCTGGAGCCTTCTCTTCTCCAGGCTGAAAAGAGTTTCAATTCATCGGTTTGTTCCTGATTAGAATGGTTGATTGAAGCACAAAACCGTGGTTCATTACACTTGCCAGAAGTGGAGAACCCCACAGCTTATCTGGTGTGAGCACCCATCACGGCAGCTGAGCTGACCAGAATCGTGATTAACTGCACCCTAACTCCAAAAAAAAAGGGCTTGGCTGGGGCTAGAAAGTTATCCGGGGAAAAGACTGACCTTGCATGGAGAATAAAGCCTCTGAGAAGAGCCCAGAGCATGGACAGGATAAAGGCATGAAGATGGTCTTCCCTCCCACCCACCTACGGAGCGCAGGAGGCAGAAAGGTTGTCGGAAGGGGAAGGTCACGGTGGCGGTGCATTGCCTGACCCTCACAGAAAATTGTCTGTGTTTATGGTAAAACAACCCAAAAGCGAGGCCTGAGAGGATTCTTTTATAACCCAGATCATTTTCTATCCCACAAGCAGGAAATCTGAGGGGCATTGCAGGAGAGGGAGATTTCGTTAAGCGGATTAACATATTAGCTAAAAATAAAGATTGGACATATTTGGAATTCTAGGATAATCTCGCTTTTTCTGGTGACAATAGAAGCCCCTCACGCCTCTCTCCTCTGCTTTCTGCAGGGCTCAGATGTGTACCAGCCAGCTATTTGATGAGTTTATCTGCGTTGTGCATAAAAAAGATATGTCTACGCCTAGAGCACATGCTGACTTTTGGGCCCAGATGATCTAATGATTGGCATGTTTTGATTCAGCAGCTACACACCAAAAAGTTTACCAGAAAATTTATTCTTAAATGCAAGCTTGGTCTTTTTTTGACTTAATTACTTCACTTACTTTTTTTCCCTCCCCGTACAACATCGCCCTTTCATTTTGCTCATCCAAACTCATGAAGGCGATCAGGGAGGCTTTCAAAAAAGCTCCTGTAGTCTCCATTTAGCCTGAAATGTCAAACCTCTTTGCCCTCCTGGCGCTGTGCCTGGAGCAGTCTGAGCAGTGGAGGCATCCCTCGGGGATAACAGTTGTCCACCCTGAGCTCTTCTGGCTCATCTTCACCAGCTCCAGTCCCACAGGTAGCTCATTTCAGCCAGCTTGGGTTCCCAGCCGTGACTCGTGGGGTGTTCTCCATAGGTTGTGCAAGCATGTGGAGGCTTTTGCTTTTCCTCATTATCATGGCTCCTACTTGGCTTTTTCTGGCTAATGTTTGGCTAAGCAAGCTGACACATGGACCTCCTTAGTGTGATCTTCTCCCTCACATCAAGGAAGGGGATGGTACCCCTCGTGGTACAATTAGAGGATAACCCCAGGACCTTGGCCAAGGGAATTATAGAATCAAAGAATGGTTTGGGTTGGAAGGGACCTTAAAGATCATCCAGTTCCAACCCCCCTGCCCTGGGCAGGGACACCTCCCACCACACCAGGTTGCTCCAAGCCCCATCCAGCCTGGCCTTGAACCCCTCCAGGGATGGGGCAGCCACAGCTTCTCTGGGCAACCTCTTCCAGCATCTCACCACCCTCACAGCAAAGAAGTTCTTCCTAAAATCTAACCTAAATCTCCCGTCTTTCAGTTTCAAACCATCCCCCTTCATCCTATCACTCCACTCCCTGACCAAGAGGCCCTCTCCATCCCTCCTGTAGCCCCCTTTATGTACTGGAAGGTGTTTATCTATGGTGTCCTCTTAGGAGAGCGCCTAGAAAGCCCACAGCTCCGCAGGGGTATGGGGACTCGGTGCCTGTGTTATCTCTGTTAATCTCAGGGATAATGAAGGGAACTGATTGTTTTCCCATCTGTCAGCCCCAAGGGGAGCCTCCTGGAGCACACGCTCAATGCAGGCTTGGTGACCAGTTTTACTACTGCAGCTCAAAGTGGTGGGGGTTTCATACCTCCCTCTCCCAGTCCATTAGAAAGCACAAGGAGCCCCATGAGGGGATTATTTTAGCTTCCCACCAGTGTGTTGGCCAGGCAGAGAGTGGCCATTTCCCTTCATACGTGGGCAGATCTGTCCCACAGCTGCTATCTGCCCTGCTCTCTTGCAATTTAAGATTATTTCTTCTTTTTGAGCTGCAAAAGACAGCTGAAATCTCTCAAGAACTAATGAAAAATGCCATGGCATTCTTCTCTAGGAACCTTGCAATGGGTTTATATGCGTGTGTGTGTTTATGTACGTACGCTCACACGCACAGATTGCACCATTCCAGCAGGGGACTTTCTATTTTACATTCTACTCGGGCTAACACTTGCTCTTTAATACCAGATATCACTGCGAGACATAATGAGGGTCATTAAATGTATTTATTAGCTTATTAAACTGAACTGCCTTCACTGTTGCAGCTGGCCTGGGTTTTATAGAAACCCCAGCAAATCCCCAAAGTCACACAACAGGAGCCCAACGCACTTTAGCTGATGACAGTGTAAATATCAAATTTACTGGGGCTGGCAAGTGGCAAACGCAGCTCTGGTATGTTGTTTAAAAACCTGCCATGAGGCATAGTGCCTAATTCTCAACTCATAAGGGCAGAGTTGCTTTGGAAGGAAATATGAAAAGAATTTGAGAGGATTTAGTGATGTTTTCAGGGATAGAGTTTAATTATAAGCAGCCAGGAAGCTCTTAGATACTAGCTGCAGGTCTGATCCAATGACCATTGAAGTGAGAGGAAAGACTTAAGCTGGTCATGTGAGCTGGTCTAATATGAGTTTTAATCATAATACATGAGATAAATGTACTTAAAGTCCCTGCATCTTCATCATAATCTACGTGGAAAGTGAGTTCCTAATTTTTTGGTTAAGTTCAGGCGGGAAGAGAGAGCCCAGCAGGTGCCGGTTGCCTAAATGGGGTGTGATTTTCTGATTTTTGGGGACTGAGTGTTTCTTCTTTTGCTCTGAGGTTCCTCACCTCTCGTTTCAAACATCTGGGGGACTGCACTAATGGGGTCATCTGGACTCCCACCATTCGCAGTGGCCCAGACATGGGTGGAGGCAAGCAAGGTACTGATGTGGGGGCAAGAGTGGTGCCAACGTGGGACGGTGTCCAGCTGCTCACCACCCCCTTCTGGGGGCTTGGCGAGGAAGAAACACCACTAAGGAGCCCGGCTGCTGTGAAACCCCCCAAGCATGGGGATGGGCAGACCGAGCAGGGGGTTCTGCTGGCAGCAAAAGGGCTGAGATCCTGGAATCTAGAATCTGGGATCCGGCATCCAGGGTGGCACCACCCTTTAATCCTCACTTTCTGGTAGTCCTGCATGTGTGAGGTCGATGGAAAAAGCTCCATCCCTCTCAGCTGTTCCTTGAGCCATTCGTCCAGGGCAAAGATGGGTCCCTGGAGGTGTCTGTAGATGCAGTATCGGTCACAATTTCAGCCCGCGTTCTCTCTGCATCACCAAAAAGAAATCAGAAAGGGATTAGTCACAAGGAAGTACACTGTGTTTTTACAAGTTCCTCTCATTCAAGCAGCCCTCTCAAACCCAATGGGGAGGAAAGTCTCCCAGGGCACCGGATGAGCAATGCAGCCAGGTGAAGACAGAAAAGCTGCTCGGCTGCTGGGAGATTGCCGTGACTAAGAATTATGACTCTGCAAAACCGCCCTCTGCCTTAAAAGCAAAAAGAAACACAAATAAATCCCGCGTCCCTTTTCACTCTCATTACAAGGAACTCACGACTGGATTTGCATCATTTTCCATAAAGCAGAAGGAAAACCCCTGCTGAGGTATTTTTACTCTCGCCCTATCTCACTGTCCTGCCCTAACACCCACGGTTCTCCTGAAGATAGTCACTGCGGATTCAAAGTTCAAGTGTAGGGGGACCTTGAGCTGTGTCCTTCCCAAAGCTTTCTCCTTCCCCCACCACCCCCGCCTGAATCACTGGCAGCAAACATAATGGCAAAGGGTGTCACATTCTTCTTACGGGAATTCTGTAAAGCAGGCTGGGATATTTTCTGAGATTTCTTGTAAAGCTGGATGCGAGCAACTCTGTGTGTGTGTGTGTGAACACCCAGTTCCCAGTAAATCATCTTAAACCCACGTGTTTGGAAAAGTAATGACCAATTTGGCTCTCTTCTTATAATTAGGAGCGTGTATTCATATTATAATTGAAGATTTACTTCTTCAGGCTCTGTTCTTCCGAGCTCTTTGTTAAATTTCATACATGAACAACAACAAAAAAAGCATATCCCAGGCAGCTGAAAGGAATGAATTATAAGTGCCCACATCCCTAAACACACATTTTTATAATGGCTTAGACTGACACGAGCCAGGAAGTTCAGAGTTCGGACTCGCACGGCCTTAATTCATACCTTTGAAAGCACAAACTCTTCTTTTTATGGGGCTATATTTTAAAAATAGCCAGTGGGACTTAACCCCAAATTTCTGTGCAACCCTGATTATATTGGCTCTTCCTTTTTCGGCTTTATCTTCTACAGCCTTGCTTGCTCATTTTTCAAAAGACAACACTGAGAAAGAGGGATTGAGAAAGGATTAATTAGTTCTCTAGAAGACCAACGTTGTTTTGGAAGCATTGGGGTATTTTTTCCCGTTTTAATATGTCTGAAGGATGTTTGTGTTTGATATGTTTTTATCAACCCAGTGAAAAATACTGTAATTAAGTGTTCCAAGGACTCAGCACTCAAGAAATGCCAGAATAAATTCCTTGCACAAGCCCATTCACCTCTCTTATGCTTACGTACAGGGGGATGGCTTCCACTTTGGGTCAATCCCCATTCACTCTGCCTCTTGCCCTTATCAGTTCCCTCTGTCCCTCCTCCCTGTCCTCCCAGGTCCCTGTCACCTTGGCCAGCCAAACCCAGCCCTCCAAAGTGCTCATCAGATCACAGCCTCTCAACCCTCTTGCCCTATTTTTCCACCCTGCTCCTGAGCTTCTGGCCCACAAAAGCCAGAGCCACCTCGCAGCTCTCCTACCAAAGCGTGGTTCTCACTGGAGACTGGCACATCAGGGTGGAGGGAAACCAGGTTTGTGGATCATGCAATTATTTTTCATGTATGCAGAGTGTTCATATGCTGGGATTGTTCTGGACAAAAGAAGGCTACAGAGAGACCTTAGAGCCCCCTCCAGTCCCTAAAGAGGCTCCAGGAGAGATGAGAAGGGACTCTTGATCAAGGAGTGGAGCCATAGGACAAGGGGAAAGGGTTTTAAACTGAAAGAGGAGAGATTTAGATTGGATCTTAGGAAGAACTTCTTTGCTGTGAGGGTGGTGAGGCACTGGGAGAGGTTTCCCAGAGAAGCTGTGGCTGCCCCATCCCTGGAGGGGTTCAAGGCCAGGCTGGATGGGGCTTGGAGCAACCTGGGGTGGTGGGAGGTGTCCCTGCCCAGGGCAGGGGGGTTGGAACTGGATGATCTTCAAGGTCCCTTCCAACTCTAACTATTCTATGATTCTATGAAATACACCCTCTACCAGCAGGTCTCCCCCACACTTCATCTGCTGCCTGCCCAGGTCGGCAGAGGAGACACATACCCCATCTGCAGATGGAGACAAAGGAAAGACATAGGGGCTGAAGGCAAGAGACGACAGAGTTTAAAGCCAACCTGGTACAGGACATTTCCTTGAGCTGGACACACAGGACATCCCACCCCCACAGAGACCTGGTGGCTTGTGTCAGGGAGCTGTGGATCATCTGTTCAGCATTTGGGAACAGGAAGGCTGTTGATCTCCCGGAGGCAAAGGCTTACAGGTCTGGCTGGCCTGACTTGGGCAAAAAGCAAGAAATCAAGACTGGGAGCCGCTCTCCCCACCCACTTTGTATTTCATGCATCAAAATGCGCTTAGAATCATAGAATAATTATACATATTTTTAAAAATTCTGAATTCATAGCTGGTACTGGGTTAGTAGGGAGTAAAAGGACAGAAAAAGGTTGAAAATTTTCTTTCTTTGCATTATTTGACAATACAAAATATAATCTCCCACTATATCTATCTCCCTGTCTTACACCCCATGCCATTACTACCTCAGAGTCTTTTATTTTAGCAGTGCAAGAAAAGCACAGTTTTGGAGCTTTAGTATTGCTAAAAATCTCTGCAGAAAAGTTGATGATAAATAAAGCAGCAATAAACCACAGGTGACACGTTTATGAAGAAACGCTGCATGTGCTTCAGCCCAAGGTGCTTCAACTCAGAATGTCGTGACCTTGACATCTGCATTTTGCTTCAATTTCAGGACAAAAATTGGTGATTTGGGGGGTATTTTAGAACCACAGAATCATAGAATGGTTAGAGCTGGAAGGGACCTTAAAGGTTATCAAGTTCCAACACCTCCCACTAGACCAGGCAGGTATTTTCCTTGACTTCCTATTTTATACTTTATATTTTATTCCTTGTCCTCTCCTGCTTTGCTTTGAATGTTCATTTGCTGAGAAAAGAAAAAAGAAAACTGGGTTCCTACGAAAGGATGGGTCCATATTCTAGGAAAGAAACGTGAAGCACTGACTGAAGAAGGAAGCAGTAGCCAAAGCTGTGCCACCCCTGCAAGGGAAAGGACCTTTCCCATCACAGTGTCCAGAGCCACCCTTGGCTGAAGCTGGGTCAGAAGGGAGCCAGGCTCTCATAGAATCACAGAACGGCTTGGATTAGAAAGGATCTTAAAAATCATCCAGTTCCAACCCCCCTGCCCTGGGCAGGGACACCTCCCACCACACCAGGTTGCTCCAAGCCCCATCCAGCCTGGCCTTGAACCCCTCCAGGGATGGGGCCACCAAGGCTACAGGGACAGGGCCACAGCTCATGGGACTTGCCTGGAAAACAGATGAATTCCAGCTCCTTCTTGTGTCTTTTCTTTTGTTAAGCCAGTTTAAAAAATGCACTGCGCTCCCCCAAAACGGGCTGCGGCGTCATGCCCCTTCCTACCCTGCCCGGGTGACTCCTGCAGTGATAAATTTCTCCAGAAACGTGATTCTGAGAAAAGCCAGCGGAGGGGCAGAGCTCTGGCTGACAGCGACGTGAAACAGGGAGCGAAAGGACTGTCACCTGCAGCTTGAGACCTCCGGGGAATGCATAGTTTCCGAAATTTTTTTTGGTAAGTAAACAGGATTGCCTCAGAGAGACAGCTGACTCCATCTTCGGTTTCCCGTGCAACACCTGCAGCTCCACGGATTTTGGCTAAAGCTTGGGTCACAAAAAGGGTAACGTTAATATAATCAAAAGTGCTGTAATGAATTTAACTCAGTGAATGGTTTCTAAACAGCCCAAGGTCTTCTGGACTGTGGTCCTCTGGGATCCTGGACCCGAAAGCTTGTCAGTCTTTTCCAGAAATGCCAGCGGGCGTTAGAAAGGATATTGAATAGATCCTCCCCGACAGCTTGATTGACCCTGTGTTCCCAGGGGGCCTAGGAGGGCTTCCACCCACCTAGAAACATTTCTAGTGTCCCCAAAGGAGGCATTTTAGAGCTTCAGCTCTGGCTGCCTCCCTCTCCCCTGTTTTCCACCTGGGAGCGTGGGACCAGCGCTGAAGACCACGGCCCTGGCATTGCCCACCCTGCAGCTGGAGAGCAGACAGGATTCACACCCTGAAAAGAAGCATCTCCTAATCATAGCCTGGGAATTCCCTTAACTCTGTTTTGTCTTCCTTGCTCTGTCCGGTTACGTAATTTTTTATTTATTTTTTTAAAAATTTTTAAATTTATTTTTTAAATTTTTTTTTTCCTCATTTTTATTCCCTGCTTTGCTCATGGCATCTTCCAGGTCCCTGCCAGTTCCTCTCCCATCAATCTGTTCCTTAGTTTTCATCTCTCAATACAGACAGTCTCCTCAGCCAACTCCTCCTCCCCCAGCCCCACACATTCCCATAAATCTTTAAAAAAAGCCCTGATGATAAAGAGCAGCTTGTTGGTTATTCTCACTGCGCTGGCAGGTAAGGCAGCCCGGAGGAACAAGGAGCCTTCTGCCTTCCTGCCAACGGAGGCAGAGCCCCCCCTCCACTGCTGCCAGGGGGCTCCAGGAGTACAGAATAACAAAACAAGCACCTCTAAAAAAGCCAAGGAAATGAGACGCTGTGTAAAGTCAGGTAAAAGGTTTCTCTACAGTAGCTGCTTTGTGCGGGCAGAGAAGCCACAGACGGCATTTTCTTGCCTTTGGGGAGAGGCAGCATCAATCGGCCGGGTTTAATGGGACGCCACTTACGAGCAATACATGTAAAACTGCTGCCAGCAGTAGGGAACTCGCCACGTGTCCTTCCAAACCGAAGAGACTCAAGAAAATGCCATCAGAAGCCACCCATGTGTGCAGGAAATAGATTTAAAAACCGAAATATCTTTTTTTTTTTTTTTTTAAATTATTATTCTTTGCTTCTAGTCCGCTCAAGTTTCAAAGAACGTTCTTAAAAGAAAGGAAAAAAAAAAAAAAAAAGACAAAAAGCCCAGGCAGCAATTTGAGCTTATGCTTTGTGTAGAAGTCTCAAGCTTGAGTTTGTGAAAGTATTTTTTGCTTTGTCTTTGACACAGGCTGCTCAGTTCACTAACTCAGCTCACAGCCTCCAAGTTCTCCTGTGGTTTGCTCCCATAACCCTGGCAAGTCAGCTAAAAGATCCATTCCATCGGGCTAGTTTTATGATCCTGTTTTTTTTGTCTATCTCCCGGTACGAGAGCTTTTTTTAAACTCATTGATACACTTTTTGGGTATTAGCCATTGGGAGGCTGAGTGCACAGGTGCTCTGAAAGACGTGCAGTGTTGGGTTACGGAATAGCTCCGATGTGATCTTTGACTTTTGGGTCTGATTGTTAAAAAAGAAAAAGGAAAAGAAAAAGAAAAAGGAAAAGGAAAAGAAAAAGAAAAAGAAAAAGAAAAAGAAAAAGAAAAAGAAAAAGAAAAAGAAAAAGAAAAAGAAAAAGAAAAAGAAAAAGAAAAAGAAAAAGAAAAAGAAAAAGAAAAAGAAAAAGAAAAAGAAAAAGAAAAAGAAAAAGAAAAAGAAAAAGAAAAAGAAAAAGAAAAAGAAAAAGAAAAAGAAAAAGAAAAAGAAAAAGAAAAAGAAAAAGAAAAAGAAAAAGAAAAAGAAAAAGAAAAAGAAAAAGAAAAAGAAAAAGAAAAAGAAAAAGAAAAAGAAAAAGAAAAAGAAAAAGAAAAAGAAAAAGAAAAAGAAAAAGAAAAAGAAAAAGAAAAAGAAAAAGAAAAAGAAAAAGAAAAAGAAAAAGAAAAAGAAAAAGAAAAAGAAAAAGAAAAAGAAAAAGAAAAAGAAAAAGAAAAAGAAAAAGAAAAAGAAAAAGAAAAAGAAAAAGAAAAAGAAAAAGAAAAAGAAAAAGAAAAAGAAAAAGAAAAAGAAAAAGAAAAAGAAAAAGAAAAAGAAAAAGAAAAAGAAAAAGAAAAAGAAAAAGAAAAAGAAAAAGAAAAAGAAAAAGAAAAAGAAAAAGAAAAAGAAAAAGAAAAAGAAAAAGAAAAAGAAAAAGAAAAAGAAAAAGAAAAAGAAAAAGAAAAAGAAAAAGAAAAAGAAAAAGAAAAAGAAAAAGAAAAAGAAAAAGAAAAAGAAAAAGAAAAAGAAAAAGAAAAAGAAAAAGAAAAAGAAAAAGAAAAAGAAAAAGAAAAAGAAAAAGAAAAAGAAAAAGAAAAAGAAAAAGAAAAAGAAAAAGAAAAAGAAAAAGAANGCTGGTCACCAGGAGCCAGGGACTTCAGCACTGGCGCGGGATTGACACGAAGCTGTAGGACAGAACAGCAGTAGGACAGTTTGACGTGACACCGAGTGGAAAGTCAACAATTTGTCTAGTCCAGACTGCTGCCAGGCCATTAATAAGAGGATGGCTATTTATAGAGGAGAAGCAAAATCCTTTGGGTTGGTTCTGCTGTTGTTAGCACACAAGCAGTTGCTGTGGACAAAGTCTCCACCTCCTAATGAGTCCCACTAATGAGTCCCACTAAGCCAGCAATGTGCCCAGGTGGTCAAGAAGGTCAACAGCATCCTGGTCTGTATCAGAAACAGCGTGACCAGCAGGACTATGGAAGCAATCATCATTTTGAACATGGTATTATATCAAGTTTTGGGTCCCTCACCACAAAAAAAGACACCGAGGGGCTGGAG
>VZRU01014356.1:17944-28073 GCA_013398155.1 Pedionomus torquatus
GCTGTGAGGGTGGTGAGGCACTGGAAGAGGTTTCCCAGAGAAGCTGTGGCTGCCCCATCCCTGGAGGGGTTCAAGGCCAGGCTGGATGGGGCTTGGAGCAACCTGGTGTGGTGGGAGGTGTCCCTGCCCAGGGCAGGGGGGTTGAAACACGATGATCTTCAAGGTCCTTTCCAACTCTAACCATTCTATGATTCTATGATTCGAAGGGCTTTACAATGAACTGCCCCATGCGGGGAATGAACTTCTCTCGGTCTGACGGGTGTAAATTCGGGGAGAAGGTGGGTGAAATGACTCTGCGTGCGTGTCCTCCCTACCAGGCACGGTTTTCTCTAACTGTTCTCTAGTTGTGTTAGCGCAGAGTTTGTCGGGTGCTTCTGGAGTACTTTGTTACGGTTGAAACCAAACTCGTTTCATCTTGCCTGTAAAAAAAAAAAGGGACTCAAAATCAGTGTGTTCTGTGAAGGGCTCGCGGAAATTTTGCCGTATGGGATTAAAATTCACAGCTTTGGTTGATGTGACGGGTCTTAACCGCGGCAAGGCTTCGGTTTCAGGACAAAATTGGTTGGACTAGATGATCTCAAAAGGTCCCTCCAATCCTAGGGGATTCTGTGAAACAATATTTAGATTTTTAGGCGGCGTCCTTAAATGTAGGAACACAAAACCTCGGGTAAACCCAACCCCGGCCTCGGCTGGTTTGTTCTGCCCTTGTTTCTAGGGAAAACCGGAGAGCCCTTAATGAGGGGGAGAGGAATAATTTGCAGCTGTCAAACGTGCTGTTTCCATCCTGCTTCCCGACAGGTTTTGAGCCCCGGAGCTTATGATCTAAACGAGATGAAAAGTAGTCAAAGGCGGGAGCTGGGTGTGTATCTGCCTTGGTTGGTTGGTTGGTTGCCAGTAGCGGCTCGTTTGAGGTAGGATCTTTGTCCCTTCCAGCCCACACCTCCTCACTTCCTCGCTGTTGCCTTTAAAAAGAGCTGTGAGCCCCCAAAAAAATCCGCCCCCGAGCTACGAGTCGGTGTCTAGACACCGTGGCTGCTTTCTTTTGCTTTTTTTTGAGGAATAATTTCCCCTCAAAAATGCCAGTAACTGAAGAAGCCGACGTTCCAGAATAGCCAGATTGTGCTTTCCGAGGAATCTGATCACACCTCTTGGTTCCATGGCCTGTCTCTGTCCATCAGCACATTTTCAGACCTTCTGGAGCACAGAAATTAATCGTGGGGGTCACCAAGACCCTCGGATCTAAGCAGTTCCTGAAGATTTGCATGCCGGATTTTGGAGGTCCGTGTGTTCAGAGATAAGAAATGGGACACTGGAGACGTTGGGTGAAGAAAGGGTGTGGAAAGGATCTTCATACAATCATAGAATGGGTTGGGAGGAACCATGAAGATCTGGGCAGGGACACCTCCCACCACACCAGGTTGCTCCAAGCCCCATCCAGCCTGGCCTTGAACCCCTCCAGGGATGGGGCAGCCACAGCTTCTCTGGGTAACCTGGGCCAGGGTCTCAGCACCCTCACAGCAAAGAATTGTCTCTTCTCTTGTCTTCTCTTCCCATCAAGAAGATATCTTCCATTGTCGATGCCGATCAGTGGCCATGCGATGCCTGAAGATGTTCGGTGCAGTGCTCCTGCCACGGGGTGGTCAAATGGGACATTCTCCCTCTGCAAAAAGGGATTTACTGACATGCCTGTCTGTGTCCAGCAAGACATCATCGATTTGGACTCTTACAAAGTGTGGAGAAATTCAGAGCCTGAGTATCCAACTTGGACTTGTGGACCCACCCAGCTTGGACGCGTTGATCTGAGATGAAAGTAGGATGGAAATGAACCTCCATTTCCAGGTGTCTACGTCTTTAAGTTCAATGAAGAGGTGGCCAATCTCTATCTCTACCTAAGAGCAAGCCAAATGGGTCATAGAATGTGGAGTCATAGAATGCTTAGAGTTGGAATGGACCTTAAAGACCAACCGGTTCCATGATGGGGCAGGGACACCTCCCACCACACCAGGTTGCTCCAAGCCCCATCCAACCTGGCCTGGAACCCCTCCAGGGATGGGGCAGTCACAGCTTCTCTGGGCAACCCGGGCCAGGGTCTCAGCACCCTCACAGCAAAGAAGTTTTTTCCCTCATCTTGTCTAGATCTCCCCTCTTTGAGTTTAAAATCGTTACTCCTCATCCTATCGTCAGAGCAGTTCAGCAGCTGACTTAGTATCAGGGCTTGAAATACACCCCAGGTCCTCCTTAGCGTTGCTTCAGTGGCCACCACCAGTCCCTTGTCCAAATAGGTGCTTCCAGGCGTGGTGGAGCTGATCTTCTACATCCCTCACAAAGAAATAGAGATGCTTTTCAGCCCTAAATTCTGAACATTCCACTTTTGGGCTTCCCCGTGGCGCTGCTCCATGGGAACAGGTAGTCACAAATCCTGAGAATCTCCAAAAAAATTAAAAAAAGACACGTTGGGTTTGCAGACCTTTAGAGGAGCTCTCTGTCTGGACAGGAATGGCTCAGAGGTTGGTTTTTTTTTCTGAAAAATACTGAATCCACAGCACCACGTTTGGTTTCTTCTGCAGCATGAGGTGATCTAGGACCGTTCATTTTGATGCCACCTCTGTCCATGCCTTCCTGCCATCTCCTCATTTCCTGCAGTGTGTTGGTTTCAATGTTCTCGCCAAGCTGACCCAAGCTACTTTTAATCCTCTTGTTCTTGGCGAGATCAGCCTCAAGGTATCGGCTTTTTGCCCCAACAGAGTTGGACTCGGGGACAGGAGAAGGCGTTTGGTGGCAGCGGGGTCCCAGGTGGGTTTGGAGAGATTGTGAAATGGCACCCCAAGACACCAGTGGCTTTCATGGAAGAGCCAGAGGTGTTTTCACTGGAGAAAACGTGAAATGGGAGGGCTGAGGGAAGGAGAAGACACAGCCCTTGAAATCGGTTATTTGGAAAGAAAAGCACGGTAACACCTACCGATGGGAAAAGGATACTCCAAATCAGTCCAAAAACCACCAAAAAAAATTCAGATCAAGTACTGCTGTGGAGCAGCGGGACCCGGTATCTCCAGAGCTTGGGTCAGAGGATGGTCCCATCTCCAAAGAGAGAGGTCCCATCTCCCTGCAGGCACAGGGTGATAGGAAGGCATTTTTTACAGGGCACGGCCACTCCGGGCACCCTCTGCTCCGAGGTGGAGGTGCCAAAATCAGAAGGAATGTTGATGAACCGTGGTCGGGAACGTGGTTCTGCAGATGGTGCCTCTTGGTGGGCGTCAGGAGGTGGCACCACCAAGAAGCAGCGCAAGGCTCACATCTACCACGGCTGCGTCTCCGTACGAAAAATTCCCTGCGCGTCAAATAAAGGCAGTTTTCTTTTCTGGAAAAAAAAAAACCAAACCTCTGCCCGGGAAGAATTTGGATAAACTTGTGTGTGAAGCTGGGAAAACTGCAGGAATATGGGGCTTGGCCGTTGGCCGTTCACGGCTGCCACACCAAGGTGACCTTCCGTCAAAAACTAGTTCCTCCATTGGTTTGGTTTGGGTGGGATTTTTATTTTTTCATCTCCTGCCCTCCTAGGAAAGAGGAAACCGCCAACCCCCAGAATTCTCTCTCAGAAAAGAGGATTATGTGCCCTATTAAATGAGGATTAAGGAAATGAAGACGTCCTGGGAGCCAGGCCGCTGAATTCCTACCTCGGCTGGCCCAGGAGAGCTGCTCGGCCCACTTAACCCTTAATTAACTGCCTCCACTTCCCAGCCTGCAAAGGGGAGGTGGATCTGGAGGTTCCCTGGAGACTTGAGGGTCGGTTCTGCGCGGAAGAGTCTGGTAGGATACCACGTGCTTCCCAGATATTTGTGGAGGAGCAACTGCTGCCCACAGCATTGGCCTTCGGTGGAAAAATACTGCAATTGAGAGAGAAAAAGGTTGTGATAGTACATAATGTTGCCAAGCCTACGGGTGTCAGAGTGGTAGATCAGTGTCACCACCACCTCGTGGCATGACAAAGCTCTGGAACATCATCTTTGTGCCCGCAAAGGGGGCTTCTGCTGCAGGAGGATGGTGGGAACATTCGTTTTTTCTGGGTGGCTGCTCATAGTGGTGGCAGAAAGTACCTGCTGGGCTCCACTGATGGCCAACGAGCAGAGGTGCTTCTGCCCAAGTTTGACATCTGTGTTGTAGGACACCTGCCCACCACACCAGGAGGTTAATAAGAGTTGGGCGGACAGTCTTGAACGTTGGTGTAGGGAACATGCAAAGAGGAAGAGGAGAAGGAGGAGAAGGAGAAGGAGAAGGAGGAGGAGAAGGAGAAGGAGAAGGAGAAGGAGAAGGAGAAGGAGAAGGAGAAGGAGAAGGAAGAGAAAGAAAGGGAAAGAAGGAGAATGAGGAGAAGGAGAAGGGGAAGGGAAAGGGGAAGGGGAAGAGGAAGGGGAAGGGGAAAGGGAAAGGGAAAGGGAAGGGGAGGGGGAAGGGGAAGGACAAGGAGGAGAAGGGGAAGGAGAAGGAGGAGAAGGAGAAGGAGAAGAAGGAGAAGGAGAAGAAGGAGAAGGAGAAGGAGAAGGAGAAGGAGAAGGAGAAGGAGAAGGAGAAGGAGAAGGAGAAGGAAGAGAAATAAAGGGAAAGAAGTAGAAGGAGGAGAAAGAAGGAGAAGAAGAAGGAGAAGGGGAAGGAGAAGGAGGATGCAGTCAGAAGTCCTTGATGCTTTGACGTTGGTGTAGGGAATATGCTAAGAGGATGAGGAGGATGAGGATAGCAATGGTAATGATGATGATGCCTTTAGAAGTCTTTGACACTTTGATGTTGATGTAGGGAATATGCAAAGAGAAGGAGGAGGAGGAAGATGCGGTCAGACGTCTTTGACGTTGTAGGGGACGTGCAAAGACGAAGAGGATTGTGACACAGTCAGGAGTCTTTGGGGTTGGTGTAGAGAATATTGAAAGAGGATGATGATGACGCTGGTGATGCACTCAGAAGTCTGACGTTGGTGACACAAAGATGAGGATGATGATGATGGTGACAGGGAACGATGATGACAGTCAGAAGTCATTGTTACAGGGGACATGCGAGGAGGAGGAGGATGGTCATGATAGGAAAGATTCAAAGAGGATGACGATGATGCAGTCGGAAGTCTATGGCGTTGGAGTAGGGGACATGCGAACAGGATGATGAGGATGATAATAATAAATGATGGTGTTAATATGGGGCAACGTGCTCTCAGCCAGCACAGCTCCTTGGCACTTCACCTGCCGCCTGGTGAAGTCTGCTCCCTATTTTCTCTTGAGTCCGAGCCTAACGGGGGTTGTCACTTCCCACCTTACCTGGGCACTGCTTATGTCACCTGAGGCCACTGGGGTGAAAGGCACATGTTTGGGTTTATTCTTTTCTTGGATCTTTTCTTCTGTCCCAGACACCTCTTTGTGGTGCCCCAGTGGGTTCCTCTTTGAAGCGTTGGGAGCTCAGCCCTCTCCTTGGGCTTGGCCATGTGTTGAGATGTAGCAGGAGATGACATGAGTTTCATGTCTGTCCTTTCCATGGCTCCTTTAGGACACCTTTAGTTGCTCATCTTTAATGTTTTTATTAAAGCAGTAAGCCTCTGGCTTTCTCCGCCGCCCTGAAATGTGTCTTTAGGAGGAAACAGGTGGCTCAGGAGACTCATGATCCCGTCAAGAAGAGTTTTGTACTTCTGAGTTTGAGGTTCCAAGCCAGATGAAATGGGCTTGAAACCCACAGTTTTTGTCTAAAAGAGGTTCACTATTTTTAATACAGAGTGGTTTATGATGCAGTTGCATTTCAACTTGCATTAGTGCCTCCTCCTCATCCTCCTCCTCTGTCCTTCTCCATCTTCCTCCTGCTCCATCCTCTTCCTCTTTCTCTATCTTCCTCCATCCTCCTCCCTCTCCATCTTCCTCCTTCTCCATCCTCAACCTTCTCCATCCTCCTCCACCTCCATCCTCTTCCTCCTCCACTCTTCTTCATCTCCATCATCCTCCTTCTCCATCGACCTCCTTCTCCACCCTCCTTCTTCTCCATCCTCCTCCTCTTCCATCCTCCTCCATCTTCCTCCTCCAACCTCCTCCTCCTTCTCCACCCTTCTCCTTCTCCACCCTCTTCCTTCTCCGTCCTCCTCTTCCATCCTCTTCCATCTTCCTCCTCCAACCTCCTCCTCCTTCTCCACCCTTCTCCTTCTCCACCCTCTTCCTTCTCCGTCCTCCTCTTCCATCCTCTTCCATCTTCCTCCTCCAACCTCCTCCTCCTTCTCCATCCTCCTCCATCAGCAATCACATTAGAAAAGCTGATGTCTGTGCACGGCTCAAAGGCTTTTCCATCTGTGCTTCTGGGAGGTGGGGAGAGAGGACCTTCCACAGCAATTTTCCATGTTTCCCTTGGTCTCATCATGAACATCAAGGTCTATTGTTTGTCGAGACCTGTTGCCCTTCCAGCACAATACCGAGGAGGCACCACTCCTGCCTGGAATAGTCAAGCAGAGTGGTCTCACCTAAGCTGTCAAGATGTGGTTTTGAGATGTCCAAACAGGGGCTTGATTAGGAAAGATTTGAGCCTTGGACCTTTTGGGGCTCAGCAGGCCCTCCAGGATCTTCAGGGAGGTGACTCTGTGGTCATTTTTATTGCAGATCTTGGATGACGGAGGAGATCTGACTCACTGGATTTACAAGAAATATCCCAACATGTTTAAGAAGATCAAGGGGATCGTAGAGGAGAGCGTGACGGGAGTCCACAGGTAACAGGGCAGGCTGGACTGTGAGCACAGAGCTCTTGGATCTTCTCCCTCAGGGCAGCAGTAGCAAAAGATGCCCAAGCTCCATGAATGTTGAACCTCCTACTACGTGGTCTGTGGTTTCCCTTCAACGTGGGCTTGGCTTGGCCATAGGAGACGTTGTAAGTCTCTTGTACAATCACAGCAACTTGGAACTACTGCCGTGAAGTTCTGATGAGGGGTAGAGGCACCTACTGGCCGTTGCTCTGGTGGGAAAAGTGCACAAGGTCTTACTTTCCCACCTTGGACACGGGGACAACGGCCGTCTCACCTTGTTTTGCAGACGAAAGGAGGAAGGGGTGAGGGTGAGGGTGTCGTACAAGAAGGGGTGGGCTTTGGAGGAAGCCAAAAACCTTAGTCCTGAGCTAAATCAACGGGAAGAAGTGAGATTTGGGGAAGGGGAATTGAGCCTTCCGTTGAGGTGGGAGCCCAAAAAGGGGCGACCATGGAGATGCAGCCCTGCACGTGAGTGACATCGCTCTGCGGCGATGGGAGAAACGGCTCCCAGGGCTAGGAGAAGCCTCAGAGGTGGCATTAGTCATGTTGTAGGTGACTTCAAATAGAGGACTGAGGAGACAAGCAGCAGACTTTGCTTTTTTCCTTTATTTTTTTTCGCAGGGAGAAGGGCTGGGCTGCAGCTCTTGGAGCTGGCTGAGAGCTTGGCCAGAGGAGCAGGCAGCCCTCCGGACAGGGAAATGGAATAGTTGGAACAAGGAAGGGTTTGCAGGTTTGGAGGGGAGTCAAGAAAAGGACCTGACAGTATTTTTAGCCTGAGGAACCATTCCAAATATGGTTCCTTAGACAAGAAGGACAGAAGAGACAGGCCAAGAGCAAAGCGAGGTTCAAAACTGTTCCCCAAGGTCTCGTGGCAGGAGGGAGATTGTTCTCTGAGGTTGGTGATGTTCCTCTACCTCCAGAGGACAGGCAGCGTGGGGACTGTGGTTGGTGATGTTCCTCTACCTCCAGAGGACAGGCAGCGTGGGGACTGTGGCTCCCCAGGTGACAAAGTGAACGTGAGGAGGAATGTGGAGGTGGCCTGCAGGGACTTGGCAGAGGGAGCAGGTTGTCCTGCCCGAGGTCTGGAGCAGGGAGACGATTTTCAGGTTCTTCTCATCTCCCCAGCGTAGCCTTTAGATCGATTTTTAGTGGTTTTGCCACTGCCAGGCGTTGAGTCTGCTCTTAGAAGTAGGAGGTCACATTGATATCTTCCTCACCCTGGTTGCTGCTTCTGCTTATTTCTTCTCCTGCATCTCCGTGGTCGCACTCCTACTGCTGTCGGAGTGGGTGTTTCGCTGCAGGTGTTGATGGCAGCAGCTTCACATCTCCGTGAGTGTGACTCTTCTGTGGCCTTGAGCTTGTCTTGAGCTGTCAGAGCTTGAGGGAGTTGCAGGAGCTCTCATCTCAGTGTTACCTGAAGCAGGATTCGGGGGATTTGTCCTTTTGAAGACATCAGAGGGTGGTCGTATGAGGCACATGGAGTCTGGAGCACCTTCTGATCTGCTATTTGACAGTTTCATGAAATGCCTCTTGCCCATCTGGTGGTTCTCCAGCAGACAGGGAAAAGAGATTCAAACATCTGTAGAAGGAAGAGTGCTATTTCTCCTCCTGGAATGAGGAGCTCCTGTCGAGAGGTCATCTTTGTCCCTCCAGATGTCTACTGCTAGCTCCAGAGAAAGAAGAACCTCGAGACCACGCAACAGTAGAGTGTAGAGAAACATTTTTCCATTGATCAGGTGTTTCTTCTCCTATTCCTAACAGGCTGTACCAGTTGTCCAAAGCGGGGAAGCTCTGCGTCCCAGCCATGAATGTCAACGACTCGGTCACAAAGCAGAAGTTTGACAACCTGTACTGCTGCAGAGAGTCCATCCTGGATGGGTAGGTTCCCTCGCTCGGGTTGTGAGGGACCCAAGAGGGAACTGGGTCCGTGTGTCTGTCCTACCCGCCCGTGTAGACCATTTTAGGTCAGTTGATGTGTCAGAGGAGAGCAAAGACCCTTTAATACCCCTGGTCTATCCTGTTTGTATCACAGATGGGAATCTTCAAGGCCTTTTGAGACAGCAGCTACCTCTCTGCAGGCCAGAAGGTCCTAAGACTTACTTGTACAATTGCATGCAAAGCTCTGCAAGGCCACGCACACCAGAAACCAAACATTTAATTTAGTGTTTGTAGGAGAGTAATCTCTCAGCAAAGACTTTGGCACCTCTAGAAGCCGGGATTCAGTATTTTTACCCTGGCTACGTGCGTGGATGGGGCACTTCTCACAAATTCTCTGCTCCTCCTCTTGGGGAAAGCACATCTTCTCTTTTCCCAGAGCATCTGGAAGACACGTGGGGTATTTTATGAGCCACAGTGATATCAGGCACTTCTCAGCTCCCTTCAAGGGACCAGCACCAGTCTTACTTCAGTGGTGCCCAGTGACAAGACAAGAGGGAACGGGCCCAAACTTGAATATAAGAAGTTCCATCTCAACATGAGGAGGAACTTCTTCCCTTTGAGGGTGGCAAGGCCCTGGCAGAGGCTGCCCAGAGAGGTGGTGGAGTCTCCATCTCTGGAGACATTCCAGCCCCACCTGGAAAAGTTCCTTTGCAACCTGCTCTAGGAGGACCAGCTTTGGCGGGGAGTTGGACTAGATGATCTCCAGAGGTCCCTTCCAACCCCACTCACTCTGTCATTCTGACTCAACGAGCCTTCGTGCTCTCGGGGTGATGTTGCCCTTCCATGTGTGTCGGTGACTTGCCTTGTGAGCGTGACCACCTCGTCCTCCCGTTGTGAGGACCTCACAAGTCCTCACGTATGGCTACGGTTCTCCTTCCCATCCTTCTTACCTCCGTGGCATCAGGATAAATCCCATCTGTGTCTGTTGCCTGTGTGAGTCAACCACCTGCTTCATCACGTTTCTTTGCCTTTCTGGGTGTTTTTTTTTCCCCAGTTTTTCTAGTTTTTTTTTAAATCCTCTTCTGTGGACATACAATAAACCAAAAGAAATTAACCAGAAGAGGTTGTGGTAGACCAAGACGATGCCCAAAGCGAAGACTTGAGCATGGATTAAACCCCATCCTTCAGCTGAGCGTAACAAATATCTTAGATGGGAACACTCTCCACTGGGTTAAAAACTGGCTGGAGGGTCAGGCCCAGAGAGTGGTGGGGAATGGAGTGAAGTCCAGTTGGAGACCAGTCATGAGTGGTGTTCCACAGGGCTCGGTGCTGGGGCCGGTTCTCTTCAACATCTTTATTAACGATCTGGATGAGGGGATCGAATGCACCCTCAGCAAATTTGCAAATGACACCAAGTTGGGTGGGAGTGTTGATCTGCTGGAGGGTAGAGAGGCTTTGCAGAGGGATCTGGACAGGCTGGATCAATGGGCTGAGACCAAC
>VZRU01014357.1:9826-27114 GCA_013398155.1 Pedionomus torquatus
GGCCCCCGCGTAGCGCTCCATCTCCCGCTGGAAGCGCAGCTGCCGATGGCGGTTGGGGTCCACGTTGATCCAGTTGTTGGCGATCCACTTGGTGCCCTGGGTGACCAGGCAGCCCCCGTGCAGGGCGAAGTCGTCCAGCTCCCCCACCCAGCCTGAGGAGCAAAACCAAAAAGCCCTGTTAGGAGAAGGCGAGGAGTGCTGCAGCACAGCCAGGGTGTTGAGGGGGGGTTGGTACCAGCTCTCCTGCCCACAGCACCTGCTTGGGTTTTAGCTCAGTAACATCTTACAGGAGTTGGCTGCTCCTGGCACCCCTCTATCTTGGCACCTATGAGAAGCTTGCCAGGGCAGGGTCATCAGCAACAAAGTGCTCGTTGCCTCCATGTCTCCACTCAGCACAAGGGGCTCTCACATCCTGCATCATAGCTGCTGTTTTTTCTCAGCTCCTTCTCTGGTGCTCCACTTTCTCTGGAGAGGGTCCAGAGGAAAGCCACAGTGATGATCAGAGGGCTGGAGCACCCCTCCTATGAAGACAGGCTGAGAGAGTTGGGGTTGGCCTTTAGAAGAAAGGGTCCAGGAAGCCCCTATAGCAGCCTGCCAGTACTTAAAGAGGCCCTACAGGAAAGGTGGAGAGGCACTTTTTACAAGGGCATGTAGTGACAGGACAAGGGGTAATGGCTTCAAACTGAAGAGGGTAGTTTTAAATTAGGTATCAGGAAGAAATTCTTCACTATGAAGGTGGTGAGACACTGGCACAGGTTGCCCAGAGAAGCTGTGGCTGCCTCATCCCTAGAGGTGTTCAAAGCCAGGCTGGATGTGGCTTTCAGCCACTAGGTCTACTGGAAGGTGTCCCTCCTCATGGCAGGGGCGGGTTAAACTAGATGATCTTTAAGGTCCTTTCCAACCTAAACCATCCTATGACCGCCAAACGGAGAGGCTGGTATGAAAGACAGGTGCTGCTGCTAGAAGGCCAGTGGAAGTCAGAGGCCATACGAGAGATTGCATTTCAGCTGTTCCAAATGATCCTCTCTTTACAGAGGTACCATGGCTTTTCTGTAGCAGACTTGCATCAGCAGTCACCTTCCATTCAGGAACAATTTGCTCATAAAAACACAACAGGGCTCTTCTTACAGGAGAGTGATGGTCTTGATATTATCATCCAACAGGCCAAATGTTGATCTTCTGACCTCTTTTGTGGATTTTCTAGAGAGGGAAACACGGACTGCTCCCAGGGGAGCTGGGATGCCATACTCCTTCCTCCCACCACTGCTCAAAATCTGCCATCGAAACACTCACCATACTCACCAGCAGCCTGGAAGATTCATTTCAGTCCCCCAGCCTGGCTGTCAAGGAAACCGCACTGCGCTTTGTGTGAGAAACAGCCCCAAGGACACATCATCACGCCGTGGCTGAGCCATAAAGCAGGATTCGGCCCCAAGCATGGCAGAACTTGGCGCGGGGTGGGCCATGCCTCCCTGTGCTGCAGAGCCGATGGCCATGCCTTTGTCTACCTCCCCTCCCCATGCTTTGGGCAACACCACATCAGTGAAACATTTTCAATGGCAGACCAAGTTCCAGCAGGAGTTTCAGCTCACACAGCAGGATGGGAGGCAGCTGGCGATGGCTAGTGCAGCCAAGGTCTTTGTTTGCTAGCTACTCCCGTCCCCCAAAGGCATCAGGAGCCACTGACCTACTGCCTGTAAACAAAGGCCTTTCAGAGTCAGGAAGCTCCTAGCCAGCTGGTGACAACTAGAATCTACAGTTCCCACTAGCAGGCAGCTACCACCCTTTGACTCTCTTCTGAGCTCCTAGCCACCACAAGAAGATGACGACTGTCACCTCCTGCAGTCCTAGCCCTCCCAAGAGCTGAGTCTTGAAACAGGACTTTACCTTCTCCGTCTGACAGGTAGTTGTACCAGAAAACTGCAGTGCCTTGCTGAGGTTTCACTCGTAAATTGCCCTTGTCGCAGTTTTTCCGAGTATCTCGCAGGTCAACGTCATTCTGGATCAAAGACTGGCAAGAAAGCACAGAGAAGGTGTCACAAGTGGGGCTGGAATGAAGCGTACGCACTGGGCTGCCTCTGCTGCCAGCCGTCATCGTGCCTTTTGCCTGAGCGCCCCACAGGGACAGCTCAAGGCTGACACTGGGCAGGGCAGGACTTTCCCAACCCACCCGGAGCAGCCAGTTTCAGCCCCACTGAAGGTCCACGACCTGGTTCTGAGTAGCCGCCCATTCCTTAACACACTGCATGACAGGAGCACAACACACCTGCTGCCAAGGCTTAGTCTGAGGAAACCCACCCAGACAGAAGGGAGCAGGACCTGTGTTACGGCAGCAAGGCAAACAGACCACTCCTCACGCCTCTGAGTGGTAGAGGTGCAGCTGTGAAACCCCTGCACCTCATCCTTTGGCCTCAGAGGGACACAGCTTCCCCATGTTTTAGCTCTGAAGGGTAATGTTCACCAACCTCACGCACCAGACCCCTTCTGCAGCCACCACGAATAAAGACATTAAAAGAGGGACTCAAAATCCCCAGGGTAACATATAGGTGAGATTCACTTACCATCTCTTCATACGTCCTGTTATCAGCTATAGGAAAGACCGTTTCGCCTCCTCCAGTCACATTGTTCAGGTAGAACAGCACTGTCACATACCTGCAAGACACAGTGGCTGTCAGGGGACACACCTGGAACAGAAGTGGACATGCAGGGGCTGTCTATACCCTCCACCATACATACAGTGGTTCCTCCAAGACATCTCAAGATATATAATTTACATCATAGAATCATAGAATGGTTAGAGTTGGAAGGGACCTTGAAGATCATCGAGTTCCAACCCCCCTGCCATAGGCAGGAACACCTCCCACTAGACCAGGTCACTCAAAGCCCCACAGGGCTTTTCTCCAAGCAAAAGGCTAGGAAAATTAATAAAATCCCCTCCTGAAACCGCTGAGGGTATGTTTCTTGCCTCTGGTGGGGATAGTCCAGCAGCTCTGCAGAACCACTCTGCCCTTCTTGCATGGACCCACAGGATTCACCCATCTACCCCTTCAAACCCCTTCATGCCAGCAATCTCCAGAGCTGGTTTGCGAGCCCACAACCTGGGCATCAAGCCCTGTGTGAGGTGAAATATCTCTCCACGGCTCTTCTCTAGCATGTTCCAGGTTGTGCCAAGGCAGACCTTACCGGCAGGAGGTCTCAAAGGGAGCGCTTTCATTGGCAACCAGCTTGGTGTGGCTGCAGGCAGTCTCAGGGAAGACGGGGCCACTGTCCATGTGGGCATGGTAGTGCCCTCCTTGGTCGTATCGCACAACCTGGAGGGGCTCACTGTGCTCCACGATCTCGGGGGGCAAGCGAGTCAGGCGCATTACCCTGGGGAAAAGGAGAACAAAGTAGGTGAGGGGAAAGCACCATCACCCCAGTCAGCCACTACTCCCAAGCACCAACTAAATCCAAAGAAAGAGAACCCCCCTTCCCCAGCAGACCGGAGAGACGCGTGGGCTGCAGAAAGTATATCAAGAGATAACTAGGTCCTTACAGATCTGTTGGACCATCAGCATCAGCTCAGAAAGTCCTCGTGAAGGTTAATAAAAAAAACAAAACAAAACAAAACAAAACGAAACCGAAGGCTGCATCTCCAGCAGGACTGTGCTCAGGAAGACTTTGGTTGCACAGCGAGATCCCTCTGTGTGTGTCCCTGGAGCCTTCACGTGCCATCTCATCGCTTCTCTGGACTCCTGCACACCATCTACAGACCTCGGGGACAGTTAGGAAAGCACAGGGTCCCTGCTGAGAGTGAATGAGAGACTAACTCTAGGAATATTCTTGCCACCTAACTCACCTTTCCCTGTTGCCCTTTCAGCAGCCTCCCCCCAGGGCAGAGGGGCACGGGAAGTGATCAAGGAGACCGGAGCCCTCCTGCTCTGGGATTTTTCCGCTGCTACATCTGGGATCATCCCCAAGGCAAGCAGGTACCTCTTGAGACCTGCCAAAGAACACTCAGAGCTCTGAGAATTTGGACTGGTGGAGCCTCCTGGGCAGGTGCTAGGGGAACATGCCCCCCAGACAGGATACCAAAGCCCCCCCCCAGGCACCGCATGGTCCCAGGGAGGATTGTAACAGCCTCCTTCAGAGCTATGTCTTCATGTCCTTGTAACAGTGGCCAACTGATGAGCGTGACAGCAGTATGCCGACGCCTGTGTGTGCAAGCTAGTTGGCACGGAGAAGGTGGCAGCCACAGTCAGCTCTAATCGAGGCAATATGTGACCCCATTCTCCCACTGGAATGCACTGAAGAAAAGGAATGGCCAACAGCCATTTTCAAGCCTGGGGACAGATTTTACCCACCCATGTCCTGGGCGAGGACCAGCACCACAAGAACATCTCCAGCCAATTATGTGAAACTCACCACAGCTAAATGATTTGGCCTACGTGCTGGGTTTCCATGCTTCCCAGTACCAAATCTGAGATAACGGGAAAGGTAAGAGGTTCTTCTGTCTGCTGTGAGCTGCCCTGCAATACATATGCTTGGAGCATTAAACTAACTCGGTTTACTCAAGATGAAGTCATACTTGTTAAAAGTCAGCTTTGAACAGCCAAGACAGTTTTCAGTGAAATGCATGAGTAACTAAAGCAAATGACAGTAACTACTGGCACCCAGACAGCATTGGAAATGGGCAGTTTCTCCCAGTAACCTCATTTACTAATTAGAATGAATTATTTCATATAATGCCAAGTCTTCTTGGTTTTATAGGGCTGTTCCCAAAAAGTGAATGGAGATGCTGAAAGGTTTGATTTTTCTTTTTCCTTTTCCATGGGACAATGCAAATTCTTGTTCTAATGAAAACCTCCTCTCCCCATTCCATGTCTGTGTTCATTGCTCTTTATACTCCAAAGACTTTCGCGCAATTAGGAAGTGTGAATGTGGCATGTCTGCCACTGCCTCTCCCAGCACAGGTGGTTCTTGTGCCTACACAAACCCAGCTGCCTGGCCCGTACCTTTGCCGAATGGCTCTCATCACCTGGTGTGCCCCCTCGCCCTGGTACAGCCAGGTGTGCTGGCTGTTGCGCACCAAGTCACTCATCTTCACCTTCTGGCTTCCCATGTACTTGTGGAAATCACGGATATTCAGTTGTTTGAATTCCTCCAAACTCAGCACACCTACGGGAAGAGAAGAAAAGCCAGCTGATGCTGGTGCAGGTAATAGTTCTTGGCTTCTCCTGTACTCGGAGAAACCACCAGCTGAAGGCACTGCAGAAACAGTCTTCCTCAAACAAAAATCCCATTCAGGGCCCACCACAGGCTGCCCCCAACATCCACAGTATTGCGGGCCCCAGCAATGCTCTCTCTGCAATGCAGAGCAGAGGGTAGACAGCAACCTGCAAAAGTGAGCTGTTAGCTGCTGTGCAAGGTCAGAACTGGGACAGGCAAAATACCATTCTGAACTTCGGAAAGCTCCTAAACACACAGACCAACCCATCAAAAGGGAGAAGTAGCCACTACTGTTCTAACAAATGGAATGCCACAGCTAAAACGTCTGTGCCACCTGATGCCTTGGGGCTCATTACTTCAATATTTAAATAGACATGTTTAAGAGCACAGTGGGACACCTCAGACCCCGTTTTCTACAAGACCTTGCATAGCACGTTAAAAAAGCCAAACCCCAAACAAGTGAGACATTCTTCTGCATTTGTGTAATTGTAAAACATGAGTGAGGAATACAAGAGAGTATGATCTTGCATAAGTAGAAATAGCAGAAAAACAATAGGTAACAATGGTTTCTACTAAAACAGGTATTTCTTGTTTTGCACTCAACTGGACACGGCAAGGGATGGACTTTTGCCTTTGTTGGTTTCAGAAAAATCCTCACATTTATTATTTCTCCTTTCTAGAGAAGAAGGGAGCCTGGACTGAGGATCAGGTCCCCAGTACCAGAGCATGCAGAGTGCTGCAGTGTGCTGCCTGGCACCCAGCAGCCACCATGGGCTGCGAGTGAAGCTTTCTCAGGCAGCAAACCCAGTGCTGCGGTGGTGCCAGTTTAGTTCCCCAGGCACACAGCACCCTCTGGCAGGAGGAAGGGCCAGCCACCAGGGTCAGCCTGGGACAGTTCCTCAGGTGCCAGTGTTCGTGACCAAATTATCCAGACCATTACTACTTCTTGTGTCTCCCTGTCCCCACTTCCCTTTACTCCAGGTGGTCTTTGATGACACAGTGTCACATCCAGGTTGTGACCTGGACTCTCGTTGTCATGAACCAATCTAACAACAGGGGGAAGCAGCTCTCTGGAAGCAAGGTCCTGCCAAGAGCACTTTAATAGGACCTTTAATTTGTTAATATCCAGAATGGTGGAAAAGCCACTGAGGACTCGGGTCATATGGTCCTACCCCTGCCAAGAACGTCACCAGCCTGGAGGAGCAGGGCATGGGGAGCCCTCCGGATATTTAGGTATTCACAAGGATACTGCTTCAACTCCAAACCAGCTCCTCCTGGGCAGCTCTCAAAGTGAGGTCACTTGAAAAGCGTGCAGAGCCTGTGCGTTCACTTAATTTGATTAGGAAATGGAAAGTTGCTTAATTGAGGGCACTCTAATTAGAGCAGCAGAGGTTAGAGTGCACGTCCGGACCAGCAGGAGCCCTTGTGAGACCAGTGGCAGGAAGGGCAGAAGTGGCCTCACGGAATACAGAGAGTTTGCAGCAGCAGAGAGTGGTGTCAGCAACAAAGGCTGACCAACAAGACCACCCTCACCTCCGCTGATTCCTCCCTCCCCTGCCAGTGCTGCAGAAGTCTCCCTGAAAACGAGGGGGTGCACCTTAAAACCTGCAGCCCAGGGAACAAGAGCTACGTGGTCAAAGCCAGAGCCATCTCTCAGACCATGGGAGCACCCTGAAGGTCCTGTTAAATTGGGGCACAAACTAAGGCAGGTCTGCCAGGGAAGAGGGAGCGCAGAGTCGCGTTCTGGTCCTGCCTCTGCAAGATCGAAGCCCAAACAGTGGAACTAGTCTGCTGCTAGACCAGTGATGAAGGGGCAAGTCTGCCGTGATGAGAGGTTTATACTGATTGTACTTTTCTGTGAAGGTCTCTAAAGCAGCATTATTATTCTTTGAAGAACATAGCCAGAGAAACAGGCCTGGGCAGGGACCCGGCTCTTACTCTGCCCCGCATGGCTGGGCAAGGAGTCCAGTGTGCTGAGGGCAAAGGGATTCCCATGGAGCTGCTCTTACCGTTCCCATCAGGGTCTGCCTTGACTGCAGTGTACATCTCCCGGATGTTTTCAGGGGTCATCCACCTGCCGTTCCCAAGTCGAGTATGGGTTAACACCTGAAATTCAGAAATAGATCAATAGTGGGTACTGGTTTTTCATAGTAAGGAAACCCTGCAGTTTCCCTGTTCGAGGCCTGTCAGGCTGTCCTGGGCAGAGCATCGGCCAAGCCAGGATGTTTCTGCACAAAGAAGATTGGAGTGGGAATCATCTGACAGCCACACACAGTGTGTGGCTGATGTGTGCTGTTTTTTCCAGTTTAGGTCATGGCAAACGACTGCTGGGACTCAGCTAACCAGTCCTGAGGTGGAGGGGGTACAGCTCTCTCGCTTGAAGGGAAAGTAAAGCTAGTGATAATAAAAGTGAATGCTTTTACTTGTCCAAGATAAGGGTTTGGAACAAAATGTTTCCTCTCCGTGTGAACAGAGAGATGGCATATCCTGGCAAGCTCTCAGCAGGCTCTGACCTCCAGAAACAATCCTTGCTGTGGGCTGTCCCTGGTACAGTTGTCCATACCCCACAACACTTGCTGGACCATGGGACGCTACACACCCCCTGCACCACCTGAAACGAGACCCTGGGGAGGGACATCCTTGAACTGTCAGCACCTGTCCTATGCACCATGCCATACAGTGTGAGGGTGCTGAAGAGCTGTGGATAAGGTGCTCGTTATCCCCTCCAGGGTCACTGGATAGAGGTGGCTTTGCTGATGTCTGGCCAGTTGAGTGCAGTCAGTCCCCACCTTGGCTGCACCAAGCAGCACCCATGTTACAAACTCACTTCCCTGGGATGTCCAACAAGAGGAAACCCACAGCACAAGGAACGTTTCACCCAGCATATTCAAAACACACATCTCCTGCCAAGGACCATTGCTGCCTCCCAACAGCATGGCAATTGCACATTTCTCCAGAAACTTCCATGCTGAAGGTCAGCATAAGTATTGAGACATAAAATTAAGCAGATAATGATTGGTATATGCTGGAGTCCGGCCCGACCCAAGCACATGATTAATCAAGAGATCATCTGAGGAGGGGGCCTGCCAGAGCATCCCCCAACAAACCTCCCCCAGTCTGTCCCACACTCTACCTCTTTGAGCTGCAGCTGCCCATCCTGATTGTGGTCCAGCAGATTGAAAATGTCCATCTGGCTGATTTCTATCATTTCCATGGCTTCCTCATAGTCATCTGTTGGTAGGATCTGGCTCTTCTGCAACCCCTTCAGCTGTGCCAGATGGACAATGAGCTTGCACTCTTCCTCTGTCAGGAAGTTGGGAATTTCTGCAGCAAAAGCGTGAGCAGCAACAGAGAGTGAGGAACTGTTAAACTGTTACAGTGGGACCCCAGACTCATGGCAGCCCACTCGGAACTGAAAAAAAAAAAAAAAAGAAGGGGGGAATTTAGTTTCTGCCTAAGTGGTATCTCAAAGAGCACACACCTGAGCTGCTGGAAGCGGGTATTTTTACAGCAGCAGTTCCTAAGTGTTTGGATCCGGAGGTCAAGCCCTTAAACTCTCTGGCAAATACCACAATGGACAAAGGAGCGAACAAACACGTGCATATCACCACGTATTATCACTTCAAAGGTGACATGCGGATCACAGTCTGGGAACTGCTGCTCTACAGGAAGGGAGGCCGAAACCTTTATGGTGGGCAGTGGTGACAGCCAGAGTTTCAGCCTTCCCTGCTCTCATGTGGAGATGATGGCACTTTGCACAAAACCAAACACCTTTCAGTACTCTGTTATGAACACACATCACAGTGCTGTGCTATGAAACTAAAAGAGCAAGGCGACAACTTCCAAGCTTATTCCCACTCATTCCCTTTATCCCCCATTAGAAATGGTCTTCAAATGCAATATTAAAGGGGAAGACACTGCACAAGGTGGATGCCACACTCCATACCCAGATAGCGTGCTGGTATCATCAGCTTTCCTTTGCAGCAGGACATCAGCAGCGATCAGGCAATACCAGGGTCCCAAGCAAATTTAAATGCAGAGAAATCCACTGCTGACTATGAGGCTAAGAGACTTCTGCTTGGTGCACTGGATAAAGCGCTGTTGAAGTTCTGTTCCACAGCACAGTTACACCATGGCCCAGCAGGTTGAGAAGATCCTTCTGGCTGATGCCTGTCACTGCTACGGGGATCTTGTTACCAGCTGCTGAGACTTTTGTAAAGGGAAAGAAAAACCACCAAAGCAGGACAGGTTTTGCTCTTAGGCCAAAGGTCCTGCTCTCCAAATCATAGCCCCCTAGAGCTCCTGCAGGTACATGCCAAGGACACACTACATCTCTCCTATAGTAGCAATCTTCAAAGCAGGGGGGAAAAAAGAGTTAATTACTTCCATGACCTTAAATCAACCCTATCAGCTCAAACTGTCAATAAGCAGTTGGCTTCTTGCTAAGCACAGTCCAGAACTAGCCCTGGAGAAAATGAGATGTTCCTAGGAAGCCGTGGACACACAATGCAGCTGGCTGTATCCGTAACGCCCTCCGAGGAAACAATTTCCGCCACAGGCAGTGCAGGGTCCTTGTGCCAGAAGATGCTGCAAAGCTGGAGCTTCCGCTGGCCGGTTTAAACCTCATGGCACAGCACCAGGTCCGAGTGAACCGTGTGTGCTGGCAAGCAACATCCCCAGTATTTCCAGTTCCCCAAACCGGGCTACAATAATGATGGCTTCTGGAATCTTAATTACGTGCTGGAGGAAGGACAATCCTGCTCTTCAGCAGTAGTAACACGATTTTGTAATGAAATAAAAACCTCTGTTAACCCGAAAGCATGCTGTCATGCTGGTTGCAAGGTGAGGGGGTTTCCAGCTAAGCACCGCCAATCCCATCCACAAACAACCTGGCTCCACAGCTGCTAATTAGTTCCTCTCTACTTTCAGCCCTCCAAAACGGTTAACTTCTGGCTGTGAGACCATCCTATCTCTCTGCCTGCTCAACAATAGATCCAGCTAAACAAATGCCTCCTAATTGACTTTGAGCAACACTTGATTGCTTTTACAAAAAACAAAAGAGAGGAAAACATTGGGGTTTATGAAATAATGACTAATCCTGGAGCAAGAGAAAGGGGATGGGTTTGAGCACTGGTGTCAAACAGAGATTCAATCTCGGCTGAAAGAGTCCCAAGACACATGGGCCAAGTCATTCATCCCTCCCCAACTGCCCTCATTTCCACACCTGCTGATCTAAGCCAAACCCCTGCTAAAATCCAAACAATCGGGGCCGCTGGCAAACGAAAATTGGAGCATTGTCTTCCCCATGAGGGCTCTGAAAGGGCTGCACTTAATGAGGATGGATTGACAGAGAGGTGGTTCTTAGGCTATAAAAGTCGTCCCACAGTCAGGAGCAGCTCAGTCCAGGGTGCGCTGCCTGTTCGCCCAGTCCGAGCATGGTCACAGCTCACCGCAAGCAACCCTCAAGGTCAGGTGGCCCATGGCTACTGGGTCTCCTGGCGCGCGTGCTGCTCTGGGGCTCTCCAGGAGCCTGGGCAAGCTACCTGAGGAGATCCTCCAGCTGTATGCCCATTCCACACCACATGGCTTTGTGCTATGACATCGGCTACTCTGAGATGAGGATTCCCAACCTGCTGGAGCACGAAACCATGCCAGAAGTGATCCAGCAGTCTTCCAGCTGGCTGCCCTTGCTGGCCAGAGAGTGCCACCCAGACGCTAGGATTTTCCTCTGTTCCCTCTTTGCACCAATCTGCTTGGACAGGTAAGATGTTTTTACAAATTATTTCAGCTGTAGCAAATAACGCTCTTCAACAGCACAACTGCATTTGCCTCCCGAGACAAAAACGTGTGATATTTCACCAGAGTCCCCAGAAAGCCCTCTCAGCAAGGGACAATTGGATTACTCAGTAGGGACCTTCCCTCTGAAAGTGAAACATGAGCATTTCATGTCACAAGAGCAGAAGCGTTATGTTCCCTCCTCTGGATTTTCCTGCTCTCCCACATCAGGCACTGCTGCCATCTCTTCTGGCCACCCCCCTCGCACACCGCAGTAGCTGCAGGCACCCACCAGCTTCGCCTCCCACCTCCCCTGCACCCCCCTTCCCAGCTCCTGCCCCAACTATGCAGGGGCTTCCTCACCCTAACAGTGCCAGCATCAGAGAGAAATCCTCGGTTTTGAGGTGCAGCCATCAAAGGACAGAGTTGCCAGGAAACCAGGTATAAAATGAGGCACCTGCAAAGGTAAGCAGACTTTGCACAAATAGAGAGTATCTCTGGGTGGAGGAAGGGCTTCTGGCAGCACCCTGTGTTGAATGGCCTCATCCCTCCCATCCTCAGGAGAAAGTCACTGTTTGTTTCCCGAGTGTGAATGTGCAAAAGACATCAAAGACCCCCAAATAGCCCTGCTAACACTACAGTGTGCAGCACAGCCCTGTGCAGCGGCACGGTGCCAGGGCTCAACCCTCCACCTGCTGTCAGGGGTCCAAAAGCTCTGCAACCCCCATCCCCTCCCCAGGCTCATCTACCCCTGCCGCAGCCTCTGCGAAGCCGTCAAGAGAAGCTGCGCCCCTGTCATGGCTTGTTACGGCTACCCCTGGCCCGAAATCCTCAACTGCAACAAGTTTCCTGCGGATCATGAACTATGCATTGCAGCCGTCTCCATGGATGAAAATTCCTCAAGCAGGAGAAGTAAGGGTTTTGGTTTTTTTCACTCATATGATTCCCCATATGTAACAATGAAAGCTCAAAGGCCTCTTTCTTCTTTGTGTTTCTAATGCCTCTGGTTTTAAGCTATATTTTACAAAAATGATTTAGAAATCTTGATTTTGTTCTCTCTGGGAACTCTACCATGTCTAGAAAATTAGCGTAATGTTGGCTGCAGCTTGTTCCCCTCTCCGCTGTATTCATTAGCTCCCCGGGTGCCATCAGGGCAGGCAGGGTTTGGGGCAGGGGGAAGGCATTGCTGTAAAAGCCTAACACTCAGGCACAGCATGAGAGCTCATGGTGAGTAGGCTCCAGGCGACGAGATGTGCTTCCAGCAGAGCTAAGGAGCTGCAGCTCTCATCTTTCAGCTCCATCCAGGCTTTAAAAACATGCAAAAAGAAATGTTTTGCAAGCCTTCTCCTTAAACATTAGGAAACACCACAAAGGCACATGAGCCTCTTGCAGACATGAGTTACACAAGAAAAAAAGTCTAAAAGACTAAATTAAACAACCAAATACTGATGAACATTGGGGGAGATTTGAGAGCAGTTAAGGGGACAATATCCAGTGATGCTGAAATGGAGTCTGCCCATACCAATGGCTTTACTGTTTCATCCAAATGAGATCTTCATTAAGCATTTTCACTGCTGCTTTAACATGCAGCAACACAAACAAGCCTAAAGAAAGGATGACAAGCAGTGCCTGCCCCAGCTACAGAAAGGGGAATTTGACATTTCCCACCCTGGCAGCCTAAGCCATCTCTTCAGGGACTGGGTAACTTGGGAGGAAGCACCACTCAGAAACAGCAAGTCACCACTCACAGATCTCAAAATCACATTATGCCTTTTTCAGTGAAGCTTGACAAGGGTATTATAACCAAATTTCTGTTGCAGCAGTGCCCCGAGCCAGCTGCAAGGACTGTGAGCTCGAGGAGGCCAGCACTGCCAGGGAGATCCTGGAAAACCTCTGTGCCAATGATTTTGGTAAGTAACCCCCCTCCTCCTTCTCTCAGTTGCTGCGGTTCCCTCCAGGAGCCAGGCAGTGGCATGGGCAGAAAACAGCTTTGCCATAACAGACTGACTTGGAGGAACTGCAGCTTTTACAGCAGATCATGGAGATTTTCAGGTCTCAACTTACCTGTTACGTAGCAGGAGGGCCCAGCTCCAGGCAGCACCAAAGATGATGACCTGATTTATTTCTGTGGGCTCTGATTTACTGTAGGTCTGTGGCTGCTAAACACAAGCGCTACTCTGGTTTTCCTTTGGAGACCAACATTTTAATCAATGCCCATAAAAAAATGTTAGCAAACTCCACGTTAGCTATTTCAAACTTCAAGACAATTGTTCTAGTAATGCTCCCTCCCCTGGCCCACGCAGATGGCAGAACTGGCTCTGCTCAATCAGCTGGCAGGAAGTTTTCAAGATACCATTCTGAATTCAGGCACCCAACCTCCATGGGAAAAAAAAAAAAAAAAGGCCGCCACGCACCCGCTGAAAACCCACGAGNCCTGAAACCCCAGATCAGAAAAAAGTCAGGTAATTTGCATGAGAGCAGGACTTTGCTGCATCTACTTGCTTGCACCCCTGCCTCCTGCAAGGTTTCTGCCTGTGCAGCGGTGCTGAAACACCTTTGCCACTCTCTCGAGAAAAGCAGGGTGAGAATAATGGTGTTCGGTACTGGAAACTAATCTCAAATGAGAACTTCTACAAATTCACTGCAATTACAAGGTTTGGATAGATGCACATTACAGAAACAGCAAGAAAGCCTCGTGTTAGCTGTGTCTTTAAATAGGTAAGGGCTACGGAAAGTAAACAGAACTAACAGTTCTTTTTCCAACCCCTGCAGCAGTGAAAATTCGAATCCTGAGGAAGAACACGACCACCACCATCTCGGACTTCGACCTGGATCCCTCCAGGGTGGAGGTCCTGAAGCACGGCCCTCTTCTTATAACCGAAATCCCCGCCAGGCTCCAGCAATGGCTGGACATAGATGCTACGTGTGTCCACAACATCATGAGAGGCACTCACTCAGGGGTCTTCGTTGTAAGCGGTGAAGTTCAGAGTGACAAAGTGGTGGTGAACAAGGCCTATGCCTGGCAGAAGAAGAACAGGAACCTGCACCAGGCAGTGCGGAGGTGGAAACATCACCGCTGCCCGGAACAAGCTGGCCGGAAGGTCTGAAGAATCTCAATTCCAACAAAAAGAAACTGCTCCCTTCCCTATGGCTAGAAAACTCCTTTCCCTGGCAGTTGGTGTTTTGGACATGTACAGACAATATTTTTAGGCAATTCAAAGCAGTCATAGTCCACAGATAGGGCCTCATTACAGATCCCTGTTTTACTGAGACAGAACTTAAGGATGCAGATTTAAGATACTCCTCTGCAAGGCTCTGGGGATCTGGGACTTGTGATGGATGGCTTTGTGTCAGATCCCACATCACAACAAAACTGAACTGAACTCTGCAGGCGAGCACAAACTGGAAGAGACTTGTCATAATAGTTCCTTCTAGTTCTCAACATCAAAGCTGATAGCCCCTTCAGCCTCATTACTTGTCCCCGAGACACTGACGCTGTTCAAGTGCCTGCTTGCTTTCTGTCCAGAGGGATTACATTAAAGTCTCTCTGACTGCTAACTGATGCTTTTTTATGTAATTAAGCAAATACTTTACTCTTGAACAGTCAGGGGTAAATTAAGGGGAAGAGAAACCTTCCCAAACAATGCTCCATCACTTAAAAAATGAATGCTAAATTCTGCACTTGAGCACTCACTCAGGCTCTCCCTTCAGCTTTTTGTGCTAAAAGTTGATAAGCATTTGCACAGGTAAAAGGAAACAGCTGTTCCAGGCAGGAAAGGCACAAAGATAGCTGAGGGACTCTGCAAAACAGGGAAACCATTTTTTAACATCAGAAATCCGGTTTGGATCAGAATATTCCGGTAACTGGGGAACTACCAAAGATAGCACAACACCCTTGAAAAAGAACACAGCAGGAGTGGGATATCAGCTGGTTAAACCTCTGCTTTGGTGTGCAACAGCAGATTTGCTTGGGATTTGGAGGTGAGCCCTGACCACATCACAGCAGGAGATACCTGCAGTTCTGATACGGGGCGTAAGAAACGTTATACATCTGCCCGACCTTCCCTCTGTTCACAGGGAAGAGAGAAAAAGTGGCAAAACTCACTCTCTGCAGCTCCCTCTCTCACCCAAGGAAGTAGGGACCATAATTCCCCCCCCAGGCTAAACACACCTATAGCTCTACCCTCCAGACCACAGGGAAGAAAACAGCAAACCCCCAAATGAGAAAAGAAGTCAGATCTCTACTGCCTAACAGAGCACTGTCCAAAGAAAGGTTTCTATGGTGGATTCAACTTGGGATTTAAGTAAGGGGAAAAACAGCTTTTGGGAGAAACACACTCAGCCTTGTTCATGACGCCTGCAGTCTTGGTTGTGGAGAGCCACTGGGTTTGATGGAGACACATTGCCTCCCCGTGCTCATAAAGCACACCAACAACCCCGTGACAAGATCTCCTCTTCAGATTTAGCGTGGGCTGAGACAAGCACTCAAACACTCACGCTGAAATTCAGCTGCGCCCTGACATTTGTGCAGTGATTACTTCTATCCCCTGAGGCTCAGAAGAAAAACACAGCGAGTTTTCCTATTTTTATTCCTCCCTGCTGCCTTGTCTTGCAAACTGCCGCCCAATCCACAGAATCCGCTGCCAGGTGGTCCCTGCAATAGCAGTATCTTCTGAACAGACTGCGTTTGGAAAATACAGCAGAACACATAAAAGCTCTGAAGGTTGAAAAGGCTTTGTCTGATATTTGTTTTCCATTAATAGGATTATTTGATCACTCGTGTTTCCTAACTAAAAAGTGCACAGATGGTCTGACTTACAAGCTTTAGAAAGGATGTTTCGTAGCCAGAGGGGGGGAAAAAAAAATAGGGCAGGGACTTTTTCAGAGCTCCGTGTAATACGCTGGAGTCCAATGCAGATGACTTACTCACATTTAAAAAACAAACTGCAAGTTTCCCTACGGTGCCCAGTGCCATGCTGCAAAGCACAGACCTCACGTTAAATCCTTAATGAGCCGTCTGCTGCTGCAGTCCCACTACAGCCTGCTCTGCTGAAAGCAAAGATCAGAGACCAACCGCTTATTTCCTTAAATTGGCTCTTGCGTGCCACGACACTTCGTGTGCAATAAAATCCCCAGAAAGTGAAGAGTCCTTCTTTGCTAGCACCTTCCACAACCAAGTTAAATACTCACTTTCAGCTAATTTAAACAGAGATGCAATAATTAAAAAAACACCAAACAGTTTAGATTGGTATTGTTTGCATAGATAGAGGAGTCTCTCGAAGTCAGAGCTGGCTCCTGGCAAGTTCAAACGGGAGATAAGAGCTGTCTTCCAACTTGCAGTTTCTAAATAAGGGACTCCCTATCAGAGGACAAAGGAGAAGAGACTTGTGTGGCATCTCAAATGAAGAATGTCCGTTGCCGTCTGTGGTAACATCCTCAGGGAGTAAAGCTTCCCTCATAAACGATGGAGATGCTGGAGTGATAAGCTAAAAATTGTGGGATTAGTGCTGTCGGGACCACCCTGCCTTTTCTTAACTTCAGCACCTTCCTTGCAGGCCTTTTACTTAAGCAGAGAAGATGGAAAGAGGAGTTTTCCTGAGTGAAAAGCAGAACAATTGCCCCAGACCAGGTTTCTGGTAACGATGTCGGCTTTGTCAATGCTGCGGGATACCAGTTCCAGGTTGGCGTGTCTGTTTACTGGATGTCAGACAGAAATCCACTTTGAAATTTGCAAACCATGTGTACCACATATGTAGAAACGACAGGAGACTTTTGTATATTTCTTCCAGATACTTTTTGCATTAAAGGAGTTTAATAAGAAACCTATGTGATTTATGGTCAGGCTTTCAGTGTGCATCATCTACTCGGAATCAGAAAACAACCTCTTATATTATTGAGAAAGCATCTAATGAAGGCTCTCAATGTTATCTTTTCAGAGACAACAGGTTTTCTCTGACTTTGTAGTAGACAGAATTTTGTAACCATCTGTCCTGAAAAATTAATTTGTGTATTCTCAGTGAATTTCCAGAACACAGAGTTCAATTAATGAGGCTTGACCCGTCACAGCAAGAATCAGAGAAAGGTAAATAAGCTTTCAAAATATCTGAAAGACAGATGTTGTATCAGAAATAAAGATAAATCTAGAACAGATGCAAAATGGTGGAAGATATTAAGTCTATAATTTCTTCAGCACTGAAGCACCAACACTAAATTGCTTTATCATCATTTATTACCAAAAGTTTGGGCAGCTCTTGTCCCTTCCTAATATTAAGCAGCTTCTTCGAAGTCCTCTTTGGGTGACGTGC
>VZRU01014366.1:1037-40293 GCA_013398155.1 Pedionomus torquatus
TTATTCCCCCCCCGCCCCTTCATACGCACACGCACATGTTGGATTTTCAACATTTGTCTCAATAAATCTGATTAAGATCAGCGTGGCGCTGTTAATCATGTTTTCCTTGAGATGTGGGACGGTGCTTTCTGTTGGCATAAGCGTCCTTTTGGCAGAGGTGGCTCCAGCCATTTCTACTTCCCTGCACGTATTTTTATTTAGTTTCTTACAAACGTGGCAAAGAAGTCTCGTTTTCCAGTTCAGACGCACGTGCAGAAAGTTAAAATCGGGTGCTGTTCTCAAAGACCTGAAAGCATCTCCCTGTTTTGTGGAGAACTCCTTTTATTTCAAGGCAGCTGGTCACCTGTTTCATCTCAGGGATATTCCCCACAAAATCCTATGGAGTATGTGTCCCTTCCTTTTGTATAGCAGGAGGGGCATAATCCCTTGGACATCAAGGTAGTTCATGGCTAAAACCAGTTGGCGAAGTGGAATCATCCATGTCCTCAGACAGCAGTCAGGAAGGATGGTTTAACTGCTCCAGTACTAAGTAGTACTTTATGAGATGTGAACGAAGCACTTGGATATACTGAGCTTTACTTCACAGCTTTCAGTAGGTGGGCCCTGCAGAGTTAGGGCACTTACTCTGCTGCCACCAAGATGTTTTCACATGTGGTGAATGGGCACCTAAGAGTTGATGAGGATGCTTCATGCCATGGGCCCATATAGTCTGACTTTTGTCTCTTCAGCAGTGGCTGTATAAGGAAGAATAAGACCATGATGAGCATATCTGATAGTTTTGCCCTGATACGCTCCCCTCCTCTAACTGTTCTCAGCTTAAGCACATGTATTTACACATATGAAGGCCTTCATCTTTGTAAAGTCGAGATAGTTATGCAAGTATTTTACTTATGAGCATTTTGAGACTGGAGTTGCTTCTTGCCATGGAAAAGGACAGCATCTAGCCTGGTGGATCCCAGAGAACATCTGAAGGTAATATCTGTCATTGTAATATTAAGATGCGGAAATGTGAGTCTTCCAGGGAGAGCACCTGGTTTTGAGCATTGCAAATAGCTGCCTTTCCAATCGCTTCTTGTAAATATATTCACACTTAAGGATTTATTCTGTCTTTCCTTTCACCGACCAAGTTCTCAAAAAGTTCTCAAGGGCCTGAGATACTGAAAACCACAATTCAACACTTGGGAAAGCTCAGTTACTCCATCCAGCTGTGCTGCATGAATAAAAAGTATTCACCAAGGAAAAGATGGCTGTCAAAGACAGTAGCCTTCAAGGACAGGCTTGAGCTTTGGTTTCCTCCAAAGCCATTTCTCATGCCGACGTGCTATTGTGTTAATCTCAGCTGTGTAGTTCAGTAAAGTATGATGAGCAAGTTGCACATTTCTATGAAATATAAGCCCAAACATGTAGCGTTTGACATTTTGCTGTGCTCCATGGAAGAGAGTGATCAGTTGCCACACAGTTGGTTAACTGCTCGTATCAGGCTTCATCTGTTGCTCCAGAGTTCAAGCCGTTTATTGCGATGTGTGCTTAAGCAGTTCCCTTTCTCCTTCACACTTTCATCTGGCTGTGGCCTCTCACTCATATTCTGGCTTCACTCTTGTAGCTGTACCAACAAAGCACCTTGGAACAGATCAGAGAACTCATCCAGGCTTTCAATAACAGTCAGCACATACTGTTTGTCAAGAGACTCCCAGTGCAGTCCTAAAACTAGTTGTGTGAGCTTAAGTAAGGGTGATAGGGAAGAACAACTGAATGAACATATTACACCAGGGCAGCCTTTGAGCACTTTGTCTCTGATACATGTCCGTAGCCCTGCTGAGCAGTAGCTGGGAAATTCTATTTATCCTCTGGGCACATGGTAATCAGCTACAGTCATACCCCCAAGAGATGTTACCTGTCAAAAGGTGGAGGGCACAGTACAAGAAAGTATAGGTTTCTCATTCGGATCTGGAGTATGGACTGATTTGAGTATAAAAACTAGTGGCATCCATAAATCCAGATCTTTTGCAGTGAATGCAGCCTGGAAATGCATGACAAATGGGTCCTTCCTTGGCCAAGCACCTGGAAAGTCATTGCATGTGTATAGCTGTATACAGCTACCTACTGTATCCAGGCTGGATACGTAATAGTAGGTAGAGATGGTATTCATGTGGTGAAAAGCTCACATTTCTTTTCATTTGGTTATGCAAAATTGGAAAGTATTTACTTATTTGGATTTTGCCAATTTATTGATTCACTTTTACCTTACCCAGTGTAAAAAAGAAGTTTGCCTTAACTGGATATCTTGGCTTGCATCAAGTAATTGGAAAACATGAAGATACACATCTCAGGTTGCAGAGATTAAAAAATGGGGTACATGAAACATATCTGAAATGCTCAGCACTCTGTTATGCCTTCCCCACTGGGAGCCCTGGGTACAGCCTTATTGCCAAGGCAGACAATTAATTTACCATACCAAGCACAAGATCTGTGCAACTAAATCAAAGTCACCCTAGTGATTCCTCTTCTACATCAGCTCTTCCCTTTCTTAGATGGCATTTCCATCCTTGAGCTGGGGGGTCTGTCCCTTGCAGCTCCTTCCTGTAGCAATTCACTGAATCCTGCAATTAGTTCAAACTTTTCTTACAAGCCTTCCCATTGCTTAACAGGAAGCATGCATATTATGTGTCAGATGCTCCTCATAACTTTCTTTTCAGTAGTTTCTTACTAACTTGTTGACGTTTTACCTAGCTTTCTTCTAGAGCTGCCAAATAAAAGGCTAGTCATAAGCTGCAGCAGGCAACCACAAAACCCAAATAACAGAATCAATGCTTTATTAATTTCCTAATTTTACAGTTTGCCAGATTCAATCAGCATCTCTATTACTTGCCAGATTTACGTACACATGATTTTCCTGCAAGCCTTTTCTGACAAGGAGAACCTCCCTGACTAAGACAGCTGCTTAAGGGTTTAAGCAGCTATGGTTTAGGTCTGCACTCCACTAAATTGCTCCGAGGCATCCAAAGCATAATGGGGAGGCTCCTTGAGGCTCCTTTATTTTACTGCATAAGCTATGTTAGAAAGTGGTAGCATAGGTATCTCAGGAGAAGATGTATTTTTGAGGACCTTTTAAGAGCAGCAGCTGAAAAGCCTCGTATTTCAAAAGAAGCATGTAAATATGGGGAAGGTCTTACCTTACCCAGGCAACTTCATGCTGTGCTGTTCCTTACTACAAGTTTTCCCAAAGACATCTCCAATCAGCATGGATAAAATGCCTTAAATTGATTTATGAAGATAAATTAGTCTTTTAAATGCTCGTTACATTCTATTAAAATCAGATGCACAAAAACTTGAGCACACCTGCCATTTCTGGGCGTGAAGACCTCACATGGTGTAAGCCGTCTGCCTCCATGCCTCCAAACAGTGCTCCTCTTTGGCAGCCTGAGATGCTCATAATGTATTACTGCCATTTTATTCCATATAGCCGAGAATGAGGATCTTGATACAAAAACAGATGCGCGCTTGCAGTAGGCAGAGATGAGGTAATCGAATACAGGTCTTTTCTAGTGCTCTTTTTGCTTAAGCGTGCTAAAGACAGCTCTACGCAGTCATAATTTTACTGGATTCTGTGTATGACACTTTAGAGACACCACTTATTATTTCCAACTTTGCTTTTCCAGCAAAAATAATGCCATACTCTCTCTACCTCTCTGCTTGTGAGCTTTGGAGTGATATTCTAGCCAAAGGAATAATACATAAATCCTATCAAAGTGTACATGCACTTCTTGAGATTGATCCTGAGGTTCTCTGCCAAAAAATGCCCCAGGCTTAGCCATCAAAATGCACTTCTAATTACATAATTATATGCCATTTTCTAATTTGGATGTATTTTCCACACTTCTGTCTCACAGTGTTTCTTCTGACCTGAGCTAGGTAGACGACAGTCTGTAAAAATGTGTTCTTCAAAATGGTACCAAGCTTGGCAAGCTCAGGCTGGGCAGTGTCACTGGGCAGATGTTGCTCTAAATTTCTCCACTCAAAAATCACTCCCTTGACATTTTGTTGACGATCATATATGGGGAGGCTGAGTGTCCTAGCCTGAGAAGACAACTTGCTGTCAGGTTATAATAACATGGGTGCTGTGGTTAGGTCCAGCCCAGAGACACCACCATGACAGAAGTAGCACAGGTACTCAGCAAACTAGGAACAAAGCTTCAGCTCTGCAGGAGGGATTTCAGTTTAGACTGTAAGATTATTTCTACGTTTCTTGTACTACCATCTCCAAATTATTCTGGCTTACACCTGCTGCTTTGTGTGCCGTGAAACTTAGGACACAGTTCAGATAAAAAGTATGGCACCTGCATGATGTGAGGCATGAACCTGATATAAACAGAGTTCTTAAGTGTAGCTTACACCAAAAAATGCTGCGGTGACTTGCACTTTGCAGACTTTTGCTGGACAGGTGTTTCCTAACAGGAAAAGGCAGAGTATGGAAGGAGAGGAAAATTAAATTTGTGCACTGTGGACAGGCTGGGGTCTTGTCACAGCTCAGTATTTTCTCCACTTGACTTGGAAGTATTTTGTGTGCATTGGGAGACAGAGGCAGTGTTCAGAAAACAGAGTAGGAAACTGCACTGCTGTCTTGCTTTGCGTGCAGCAGCAAGGGGCAGCCTCAAGGAGAGCCTGGGTGGGCTTGTGCTAGATATGGTCTTCCGCTGTAGCTGCCCACACAAGCCACTTGCAAGCCTCCCAACCCTTGCAAGCCACAGCTGCTTTATGAGAGAGGAGCAAAACTGGCATCCGGCCCACAACATTAGAAGATTTGGGGCACCCTGTTGTTGCCATTTTAATTTCTGAGGAGGCAGTCCGCCTTGACACTTACTTCTCTTCCTACCTCCTGCTGGGTTTTTTTTTTTGCAGTCCTGACATCCTGAAAGCAACATAGACTTTGCCAGGTTAGTCAGGCTTTTGAAAAGTCTAGATTTAGCTAAAGCATTTCACAGCGCTCCCAGCTGAACTTAACCATTCACCAGGAAACTCTGCTGTGCTTAGGAGTCACCATCATTCTGAACAAACACAGATGGAATTAGCATTCTTTCAATCCAGTTCCATAAAAAGCTTCAAGAGCTCAGTTTCAAATGACTGAAGTCATTTCCGCCAAATCTGGCTTGGCATTAGATCTCAGCAAGTTGCAAAAAAATACACAGAAGTGAAATGTTGAAGTGTGAAAAGAAATTGATTCCCTGTCAAGTTATGTTGCAGATGTGCACAAATTCTTACTGCAGCATGCACCCGGACTTTCGTGCATGATTTTAACACATGTTGAAAGCTAGCTAGATGGATGTGACTCAAACTTTGAAAGCTATGCTTCTCCCTGCAGAAACCACACATGGAAAACTTCGGTCCTACAGGATTTTACTTGGAAATTTCATTTTCATAGTTTGGAAATTTTTTTTCCGCCTCTGCGACATCTAGGAAACAAAGTGGAGTGTGTGAAAGAGAGCTTATATAATGGAACTTGTAATTCACATTTAATTGGACAGTAGCAGGATGTACTCCTCCTCCTCTGATGCAAAGGATTTGGAAGGCAGTATATAAAACATACAGTGATTTTTCAGAAGATGACTTATATTCCTAAGTATAAATCATATTTACAACTCTGCTGATGTGAAATACAGAGCTTATGCAATAGTCTGTCCAGCATCGTCTTCTATACCTTGGTATGGTTTACAGCAGTGTTGATAGCTCAGGCATCTGGTGATACAAAAAACGAAGCAAGGTGTTCTTTGAATGCTTGGGTATTACACACAACTTTTATTGTGTACCTTTGTCCTCTTGGGAAAGTCATGGTGTTAGAGACTTGTGTAATTGTTTTAAGGAATGTTTTTCACTATTGGATTAACCAGCTGAAATCCATGTAGTAAGTATCAAAAGTACAAGCTATTTCCACGGTCAGACCACTGTGTTCCTCCCACACATCACAGCTTCAGGCTATATTTTTAGCAAAGACTAAATTATTAAATCTGCTTCTAATAATTTATAGATTTAAGTAGTTTAAAGAAAGTAGCAGAGTCACCATTTTCTTTATTCACCCTCCCTTTCCAGGAGGCTTCCTCTGCCCATTCTCTCCCACAATCCATCTTCCCCCTATCCTATTTTACAGCTGCTGCCACAGTTTCCAAAGCTTTAACATCTTCAGGTCAGAGGGTACAGCATGCTGCTGCACAGCTCCAGCGCAGGTCAGTCTGTCTCAAAACAACTGGGACAGATGGACAAGGTTTTTCTGTTTCAATTACTGTACTAGTTTCTTTACTGTACTTAGAAGGGCCCTACAGTAAGACACGTGCAGGTAATACTATTAAAAATCAATCACCATTGTATTATAAGAAGGTGCATGCCCTCCTCATGCTTGCTTTGAAAAGCACAAATTGTTCCTTAAAGATTGGAAATAGTTGTTACCCCAAAGCCAGCAGAGAATCAGGGAGCGGGAAGTACCTATGGAAAAGAGAGTATTTGCCCACTTATTGACATAATTAATTTCTTTTAAACTTTGTAATGTAATGCAAGGGAGCACCCAAGGTGGGTTGCTACATTCAGAATTGTTTTACCATCGAGAGATAAAGGTTCACAATTTCGTTAGGTCCCAAATAATTGACTCACAATGACTCTGGCGCTTCCTAACTAGCTGAAGTGTTAGGCATTACAATAAAATTTCAAGGCAGAAAACCCCACAAATAGTCTCTGCAGTTGTGGAAGAAGTAAAATCTTGATAGCTAGGTCTTAACCCAACATTTACAATACAATTACACGGTCCATTAGTCAAGCAAAAGTCCCACTCAGGTAACATTGCATGGAAAGTACACCGAACTGGTTTCCTGTGGCAGTTTCTCTTCACTGCACACCATCATAACATCATGGAGATTTTATTTTTTTTCACCGAGAGACACAAGGCTGTTACCAGAATAACAAAAAGGAAATCTAAATTCAGATCAGAGGACAATGTGATCTGAGCTAGACATGCTTTGCAAATAGTGCACAAGAAATGGAGGTTTGGACACATTTTGCTTAATAAGAAACAATTAAATAAAACAGCATTGCAGTTGAATGTAGCCATTCTTTTACCCAAGGATACCATCTTTGCACTGTCTGCAGGTGGAATGACTATAATATCTTCAAAGGAAGAAAATGCAATTGCCGATTTGATATTAGTAATTGAGCGCTTTGCCTGCACAATTTAGGACCCATCTTTTGTGTAGGTCTAGCCAAGGTTTTACTGAAGAAAATAGTAATGTTTCAGTGTGATCCTCTTGAAAGGTTCAAGCCTGCTTGATCCAGCTTGCTGAAAGGTCACGTGCCATGCTGATCATGGTAGCTGAGCACCACTAAAGTCAAGATGATCATTCATATTAGTTAGGCTTTTGGAGAACTAGGCCTTGAATTTTCCCGAAGGAAATCTCAGTATTTAGCTATCAGAGTTTTGCTATGCTGTGGCAACTTTTCTGCTCACAAAGGAACCTTTCATTACCATGGTAAACAATAACAGATTGAGGCAAAAAACCCAAATATCCTGCTTCTTAGGAAACAAACATAAATGCTTCACAATTTGGAAAGCAGGGGGAGAGAAGAAAAGGTCTGCGAAGCTGTAGTTAGGGGTTGTGATCCAGTGAGAGAGTAGGTGGGGAATCTTACATGGCTGCTGACTGCTGGACAAAGCTTTTCTTGCTACGAGCAACATAGGGACCAAGCAGCCTGACCAATCCCACTGACCCAAGGGAGAGTAGAATTTCTGCAAACAAAGGCATGAGGGCTCAAATCTACTCACCCTAATTTCTGCTAGTGGCTTCAGTGGAGCAAACTGACAGACTGAGGCAAGGATCCTGCTAAATAATCTGCAAGATTATATTTTGCATTTCAGTAGTAGTTGCTGGGAAAGTCTGCCCTGAATGGTAAATGCCTTTTTTGTTGTTGCTTTTTACTTTGTTTTACCCAGACCGTAACTCTGACGTGCATAGGGCACCATGCCATGTGTGTCACATCTTTCCTGCACATGATCTATACGTCTGTAAAATTCCCCTGTTTTTCACAGGAAGAGATAGTGATCCAGCAAAATCCAGTAAAGGCAAGATTGGAAAAATCTTTCAAGACTAAATATACTTCATAGTTTAAATAAACTTTGTAGTTTGTTTAAAGTTAAATATATTCATTTCTGGAAACTCTTTATTTTTAGTAAATGAGAGCTATCACAGAAAACCATTAGCATTTATTAAAATTCCTCCAGAAAATTTTTGTTTAACAAACTACAGAAAAAAAAAAATTGGCTCATTTCTTATACAAATAACAGAAAATACAGATTTACTTCTGTGTACCAGTTCCTTACCAGCAGTGCTCTCCTCTCTTGCTTCCAGAGCTCAAGATACCTGAATGTTTAAGCGCTTATCTATATGACTTCAGCCTTGTCTCATGTGAACGTCTGCCAGGCAGGAACTGGGCTGTCAGCTTCATCCCATCAAAAAGCCTTCCAGTGCCATGAGCTGAAGGCAGGTTCCAATTGTTAAGTCATTCTGGCCCGGGCTGAATTTAAAGGCAGGCTCCTGTCGCTGGCGGAAGTTGCTGGAGGCAATGGCTCAGCAAAAGGCATTAAAATCATATGTCTCATAATTATTCCTTTGACTCAATTACCCATTTACTCTTTATTTTTATATCCAGTGGAACCTGAGGGCAGCAAATACTGCATAAGGGGAACAAATCCAGTATAATAGTTCTTGTTTTGGTACATTCACTTAGTGGTGATTTATTAAGGGCTGCTGAATAAGCCTGATTAAAATGCATAAACAGTTCTGAACAGTAAACAACCATGTCTAAGGATGAAAAAATGGGACCCACATGCTGTGCATGGAAATTGCCCTTAACAACATGGCCTATTGTTGAACAGATAGGAAGCCAAAGGTTGCTTGTAATCAAATTTGAAGTTTCCCATCACTTATAAAAGCAACACTTCCTTGTGTAAACGTTTCAATTTGTTGTTGTTAAAAACTGCTTCCTGACTTAATCCCTACAGGAACCCACGATTTTCTTTGATTGCCAGGTAGAAAGACAATTTCAGATAGAGTAACTTTTACATTTAGACAAAGTAAAATAAATATGCTTAGCCCAAGAGTTCCCTCAGCAATAAAATCTACATAGTTTCCTAAGATTAATTAGAAAAAATGACCCGTTGCTTAAATTTAATCTCTTCTGAAAATTTCCTCTGTTCTTGCAATTAAAATAATGCAAAATAGCAGAGATATATAGAGCACATTACAGCAGTACTGACCCTCCTAACTTTGTACCACAGCTAGAAACTCCCTGCAGATTTTTTAGTTTTCCCTTGATTAACAAGGTTAATTAATTACAGGAATTTCCCTATTAAATATCTGATCTAACGTACACTAAAAAATTATTGTCTTTCCATTGTTGGAGGGCTTTGAGTCATGCTTAGAGCAAACAAAGGTCCATTTCAAAAAATAAAAGTTGCTTTTGATTACTTTGACAAATAGAGCTTCAGAGCAAGGAAACACAAGTCCTAGCTGGACTCTAAGTGTCGTTACATTTCCCATTGCATTTTCTGGATGCCGGGGAACCAAGGTTTCACCCCTGCATTTGAGGTCTCTGAACATTGTCTCCCTAACATTGTTAAAACCATGTTTTCCCTGGAAAAAACAAGACCAAATTGTATTTAACTATGTCTTCCTGTATAAGACATGATTCTTTGTATCTGTCGTCTTTGCAAGGTCGTAGAGACTTAGAGGTCCCTAACGACTGGAGAAAAGCAAATGTTGCACCCGTCTCCAAAAAAGGACAAGATGGAGACCTACAAGAACTAAGAAGACCTTGTGAAATTCAGCAAGGACAATTGCAAAGTGCTGTCCCCTCCCCCCCCCTCCCCCCAGCAAGAGCCAGGCTGGGAGAAACAGCCCTGGGAGCCCAGTGGGCATCTGAGCATAGGCCAGATGTGTGCCCTGGCAGCAAGGATGGCCAGCAGCCTCCTAGGCTGTACAAGCAGGGATGTGGCCTTCAGTATGAAGGAAGAGATTATTTCCTATTTCTCAGCACTTGTTAGACCATATTTAGATAGTGCAGCCAGTTTTGGGCCCACCAATGTGAGGAAGAGATTGACAAACTGGGGTGAGTTCAGCAGAGGCCCCCACAGTAGATGGGGACTGGAGCACTTGCCCAGTGAGGAGAGACTGAAGGAACTGGGCTTATTCAAGCTGAAGCAGACACAGCTTTAGGGGAGAACCAACAGTCCCCCAGTACCTGGGAAGGGGTAGCAAGAACATAGAGTAAGGCTCTTCACAGCAGAGCATGGAGGGAGAACAAGAGTCAACAGGCATAAATTGAAACACAAGTGGTTCAGAGTGGATTTAAGGAAAAACCTGCTTCCCTATGAGGATGGTTGGGCCGTGGAAGAGGCTGCCCAGAGAGGTTGTGCAGTCTCTGTCCCTCAGGTTTTCAAGACAACTGGATAAAGCCCTAAGCAAGATAGCCTGAGCTCAGAAGTGACCCTGCATTGAGGAGATGGTTGAACTAGAGACCTTTTGAGGTCCTTTCTAACCTGAATTGCCCTGTGAGCCTATTCCAGTATTCAGGAATGAAGGTCTTGACAACAGATCTGTGTAAACTGCACTTCAACATCAAACCAATTTTTAGTGATCTTGTAATTGGGAATTTTCCATGTGATAGGCTTTACAATGTATAGTAGACTGGGAGAAAGAGCTGCCTGAGCTGAGAGAAGGTGGGGAAGAAAAAATATTCCTAGATTGTTTTGGAGAACCTCCATGGGTCTTACTTACAATTCCTTATACTGGGACAAGACTGGAATCCACAAAACCTTAAGTCCTTATGTATTGAAGCATCTTCTATGTAAAGACTGTAAGCTCCCATTTTTGCAGATACTCTTTTTAAGACCATTTTAAATTTTTTTTTTTTTTGTATCACAGGCCATAGCACTTAAGCTCAGCACAGCAAGGGCTAAGAGTTCTGTGGGACAGGAGAGAAAGCATTGGGAAAAGCTGGTGTCTGCGACCTGGGGACAAGTTTTTGTGTTCTGCTGTGGGATTGCTTCTAGATTTTGCATCATCTGGCCTGAGGACTCCTAGCTGTACACATGGCTAAAGCATAAAAAATTAACACCGTCTTTCTCACTGAATGTATTTTTGCTAATAGAGGCCCTAACTACTGTATTTAATCTGAAGATTTTCCATCCATTATACATATCTGGATTCTGCTGAACAAAACAGACCCTTCCAAATTGTTGACAAAACCCAAGCCACATGTGGGCTCCAGGGAAGCAGGGAAGGCTTGGACGTGGGATGGATACTGGGGTGCTGACCACCACTATGGGTGGAAGGGCGTGTGACAGACTCCCATGGGCTGTGGGAGAAGTTGGTGTCCATGGTGCATTTAACTATTGAAAATAAAGATTTTGCAGTTGCCCGAAAGCTCATGAGAAGTCTGGTTGGGCTAATGCAATAGACACAGGGGCCTGTAATCACACTTAGAAGGCTATGTCTGATAAGGGTCTGGTTAAAAGTATACCATTAAAATTTCTGAGGGTTTCTGTTGGAGCTAATTGTAGCATGAATAATTATAGTCAGTCATGTCTTTTGAAGTTAACTGCTTTATATGTAGTGTGAACCAGCGTTTAGTATGTTTTGTCCTAGCCATAGAGTTACGAAAGTTTTATGAAATCAAGTATAAAAATGAAAGTTCTTTCTCATCTTTGTTTTGGGTCTTACCCAATTTGGGCATTTTACTTAAAAGATTCAGAAGTCGTAATTAGTGAAAAGATCATTATCTATTTTAGGAATACTTCTCAAATTAGAATCACGTTCATTGTTTGGTGTACTGATGACTTTTCCTAAGATGGAACACCATTTTGAACATGTGTTAATACTGTTAAGCATTCACTTAAGATAAAGGTTACACCTTAAATATTTTAATAGTGATGGGATTCAGAGTATCTTGAGGTGCAAGGCTGTATGCATAAAACTGCTGTGGTGAAAATACAGGATTACATATAAGCAATCCCCCTTTTCTTTTCATGCCTTACATGTTGGCATGAAAAGAATTGTTGTTTCCATAGATTAGAAGCTCCTCAGATGTGAGTACTCTCTGTTACTACCTGTGCTTTGTGTCTTTTGCATTCTTCACTTGCCTGCTTTTAATGTGCCGCCAAATTACCTTTCCAAGCTGTAGATGTTCATTTACATTTTGCTCTCCAAGCAAACAAATAGCAAAGAAGCTATTTCCTTTCCTAGATTTTTACAAGTATCAAGCGATGTATTTGATCTAAAAAACCTTTTTTTTTTATTATTTTCACAGAAATATGAGAATAAATTTTGACAGTAAATGTGATCTAAGATTAATTGCTATAAACTGTATTTTACAATACCTTCAACCATTCATTTTCTTCCTCTTTAGTAAAATTTAGCCTTACAATTTTTTTCTGCTTTGCGCAAATGCACATCTGTTTTGGAGTGTTTATATATTACTGGCAAAAATGTTATACCTAATTATAATTCTTATGATGTCCATCAATTTATATCCATTTATTACAGCTCTCTTATTTCATTTAAGGAACCATTTTTCCCCAGTGTAACCTGTCATCATCAATACCACATTTGATGATGTTACATATCAATCTTTTATGTGATGCTAAATCAAAAAGCCTCTTTGTAGTCAACTTCGGATGATTCATGTTTAATTCTTGTCACTTTTCATTGTCTTTCCCATGAAGAAGTTAATCATGTTAGTTAAACAATTTTTTTTTTAATATATATCCATGCTGACTAGTGTGTATCTGTTCATATGTTTCCCAGTTATTTTTCCAAATAATTACTGAAATGATTTTTGTGTTTTAGTTTTCTTCTAATATAACAAATCATAGCTAAGTAGCATGTATTTGGGAAATCACTTAATTGAGACATTGGGCCAACAGGGAAAAATAATTTAGGAGACATCCTAATGTTACAAAGAGATGTCATTGTCAGGGAATAGCCCTCTGACATGTTTACTATGTGTTATTTGACCATACAGTTTTAAACCACTGTTTGTTAGTCTGTCCTATGTACATAAACTCTTAATTCTGCATTAGCCATCTATAAGCACATTACTGCACCCAGTAACCCCTATTTAACCCCTCTTCTCAGGTCATTGAAATAGAAGTCAAAGAAATGTGATCAATTACTCAATTAAGGTAGATTGTAATCTATCCAGGTGTTTGCATAGCACCTACTCCCTTGTATACAATTACTTCTCATCTTTCTTCCCCACGCACTCACGTAATTTCAATGTCTTATTTTTTTACTCTGCAGAAGAATAAATAACATCTCCATGGTACCACATAAAACCCATTTGCTTTGCATTATTAAAGTCATTACAGCTAGTCAAACACTTGCTGACAAAACGGTTTTGGTTGGAAAACACTCATTTGAAAATACCACAGTCTTTTTTGTCTAGAAGTTCATTAACAAGACCGAAAACTTATATTTTGTTACTATTGGCACTCGGTTTTAATGCTTAAATACAGAGTAATCGCACTGATAAAAATTAAACAGTAAAATCATCTACATGTTTCAGGGGCAACACTTACCTGAAATTTCCCCTTGTAGGAAATGATAATGTCCCAAGTCATTATTCCAGTCGGGGATGCAATTCCGAAAGGTCCAAAGTGATCATGAAATAGATTACTTGGAGTGTCTATGGCTATGTGGTTTTCTGGCTATCCTCATGCCAGCCTCATTGGGAGGGTCATTTTTTATTCTCTCAAGCTACTTGGAATATAATATTGCCAGTTGCCTTTACAGGATCTTGTCTTTGACACTTACAGGCAATACCTCATGCAGTGACAATGTGGAGTTTTTCTTACTGTCGTCTAACTTAGAAAAACATTACTCTGTTTTTTATTTGAAGTCCAGTCCCCTTGCTGCTTTTCCCCCAGATACCAAACCCATAGCTGTGCTTTAGTGGACTTTTATAACTCCGCTTGAAGAGGCATTTGTAATATCCTTGCGTCATCTGCCCTTATTAGACCCTTTGCACCTCGTAGTATAGAACACTCCTTCTTTTCAGATCTCATGCAATCACCCTTTTCTTTGGCCTCGGTTAAACCTGCCTTTATGATTAATTTTTTTTTTTTTTGCCATTTGATACCACTTCAGAAGGCCTGCTACTCTTACATCACTGTACAGGATAATACCATTGTAGGGGATTCTGTTCAATTTCACATAGGATCTTTTATAGATGCTCTACATCTGGTTTGGTTCTTATAGAGGTAACACTGGAAAGAGCCAATTTATTTTACACCTATTCTAGTTGACCTAATTACTGTTATTATATTATACTTACTATATTATGTTATTTTTACATTATGAGTGGTAATACAGTTGGAAAGTCTAGAGATCATCCATTCAGGAGCTACAGCTGATTGATAGCCTTTAGAAACCTTCACTTCTATCTCACGTAAGTCTGAAGAAAACTTTGAAGTTGAGCAGTACTATCAGGTAGAGCACAGACTCTTGAAACACAGCAGTGAGAGTCCCATGCTATTTGTACGATTTTAATACATTCTTAGTTTATGTCTTGCACCTGTGGTGGTGTGCAGCAGACACTTCAGCTTCTCCCCTGTCACCAAGGACTTGTCCCTAGGCACCTCGGAGTGAAATTCAGGTGAACACAAGAGAATCCAGAATAAAGATACAGTTTCATATAGTATAAAAAATATTATCCTGAAAACTGTTGTGAGAATAATGTTACACACAGCCTCTGCCTGTTTAAGAATGCCAATAAATCCATACAGGAAACATTAAAATCGTCAATGACCTACTGGTGATTTTTATGCTACAATTTATCTAAGAAGCCTTCAAGCCATATAATTTTGCTGTTAAAGAGCGATGACGTTCAGTGGACTCAGTTCAATTAACTGCCGACTTAACTTTTCCTCTGCATTGTAATTAAAAACAACAGCAGCTGGAAGACCAGTTTCTGCATTTGTTTGCGCGTGCTGCTTCTGCAAGAACAAAGTGAAAATCCCAGATTATTGATGTGATAGTTTGAGAAGCCTTCCTGTTTACGGTGTCTTGAGCATGTCTCAGATTAAATATATTTGGAGGCCAAAGGCCAAAATCCTATGCCACAGTCAGACATTCACTGCAGAAATGACAGTGCTTGTTTAAATGCTGCTGACCCACTCCACACACACACACACACCCCAGCCCTAACCCCAAGCCCCCTTTCTCTGCATCGCCAAAGCAGAGGTGCAAAACCAGAATGTGTAAGTGGCTCTGTCTCTGAATCCAAATGTCAGCAATGTTAGATAAATTTAACCTGCTATGGGAAGCTGTTTATTCTAAACTCTGTGACTGTCCTCACGTGAGCCGTTTTACACACTCTGCTGTTTGAGTCTATGTTGAAATTGCCATCAACTTGTTTCGTGTTTTGTCCTGTAGACTTCCCACTTGTTGAAGGTACTTTGCAGTTGTAGGTGGCTGCTGTCTTCAAAAATTCCCCATTTATACTGCGTGTGACCCAGACAGCCAGTGGTTCCTTCCCTTTTCTGCTGCCTCACCTAAGAGCACCCTTCTTGATATCTTGCTTCACTCTTTTAATTGCCTTTGAACGAAGCCCAGAAGTTTCCATTGGCCTTTTCCTCTTCCCTGTAATTCCATTCAAAATTATATTAACTGATTTGGCTTAGTTAACGATGAACTGAGATGAAGCGGTTGGGGCTGGACCTCAGGAATCCCGAGAGTTGTAATCTTATGAGTTGAGGCAGTTATACAGAAATGGCATAGCAACTGAAAAATAACTAAACTGGCTGTGGGAGTCCCAGGATTTTGCTTTGCAATGGCTCTCAAGCAGAGCAACAGGCAGCGATTGTGAATAAATCATACCTGATTTGCCAGGTAAGGTTCATTGACCAAGAATTGACTATGAACTCATTTGTCAACAAATGTACATCATTCCTGCACTGTGCCAGTGACCCAAATCCAGTCTGGTGAGTCTGAAGGGATATGACATTTCCTTAGCAGACTATTTTGTTTGTATTTATTTTACATTGTATCTACTGGTGGCGCCAAGTTGACTTACACAGTAGCTGTTTTTAAAGTAGAAAAATGCCACGTTGACCAGTAAAACCAGTTTCACGCACAGTGAAGACCTACAGGTGCCTTGCAGTGCTACTTTTGTGTTGCTGTTACATTAAAACAGAATAACAATTACTAGGCGTATGTTTCTCCACTGATTTTATGGCATAATTATTTATCAGCATAAGAGGATAAGAGAAATAGCCCTCCGAGATGCTGCTTATGCGCAAACGTTTTTCTTACTTTGGTTTCCCACGCCTGGCCAAACCCAAAGCTGTGGTTATTTTCATGTCAGTTTCTGTTTCTTAGAGCAACACCTCACACAGTGAATGCAGGAAATGGCCAGGAACCTAAATTCTGATGGAAAGACACCTTAGTGTGAAATATTGAAAGGAATCTTTGCCAGACTAAATTATCTACACAATTTTCCTGTTTCCCTGAAAAATAAAAAGGCCTTAGAGTTTGACGTAAAGTGAGTCCCTTGGTTTGCAAATCTGTTGTTACTGTCTTTACAGAAAGTGTGGGAATTCTGTAAATGATACCGAAGGCTGCAGCCCAGCAGGCTGCCTGCTGCTGCCTGAGGCAATGAGCAACAGCTTTCAAAGAAAGTAAAATGATTCAAAAGTCAGTACTTCGGGTTTTCATGTCGGAGACTTAAAACCAAACAAAACAACCAGTTTAAAATATGGTTGAGGCACTACCTGCATTGTTGCACTCAGAGGCTGAATGCTACAAAAGCCTTAATGATCCACTGTCTTACCTAGGGAGATGTTTTGTACCGAATCCAAAGCCATAGTGAACGGTTTTAGTGTCCTCTAATGGCACACAGGGTGTTTGCCAAAGATGCTGTCACTTTACAGAGGCAGGTAGACAGATGGACTACGACCCAAGAAGAGCAAACTTGTTTTGTTAATGGCAGAAGAGCAGTTCTTTATTCTTATCTTGGTTAGGGTCAGACTCTGACAGCCTTCTGCAGGGTTTGTAGCGCTTTACTCCTTCAGTAACTGAACTGCAATCCAGGAGACAAGGAGCATTATTCAAGGCAGGTAAACAGAGCAGATCCTGGCCCTCAGTCAATAACTGATTTGCAGAAAGGTCTTTTTAAAATGTACTGTGAATGACTGTTTACTTGCCTTGAGGCAGCAAACAAAGACAACCTCCAAATCCCACTATAGCAACTGGCAAGTGTAATCCTAGCCAGCCTATTTCAGCTCATTTCAAATACACTGTCCTAAGTGAATCTGGAATTTCAAGGAAGCAAAGTTAAAAGATGCTGGCAAATGAATCTCTGCTACAAAGGCTGAAATGGGGGATTACAAATGAGCGATCCCTTTAGTTAGCCTGCTAAATTGGTGTGCAGGCCTGGAAAAAGAGAACAATGAACACCTCCTGACACCAGGCTGTTTGTCTGGTGAGTATCCCTCAGTGCAAATGTTGGTACTGTGTGAGTATTTTTTGTGTTTCTATAAAGTCCTAATGAGCTTCTTGGGTGAGAGTGAAACCCTTTGCTTTTTCACACTGTGCTCAAGACCCTTAAACTTCATGGGGTCAGGCCTAAAGAAAGGGTAATGGACCATGAGGTCCAGCTTAATAGACCCGATATTAACACAGCAGCAAGAATGTCACCAAATGCAAAGTTTAGGGCAGGCAATGAATGAAGTATTTGTTACACTTAAATAATATACAAAGATTATAACAGAGTAGTAGCACTATATCAATGTCATCATGTGGGACTTTGAAAATCCCCCATGTATGAAATAACTTCGCAATGCATCCTTGTATTATAAACACCAGAATTTACCTACATGCCCTAAATGATTAATTACATTAATATGTGTTAAATGTCATATCTAGCCAATAATACTCATCAGAACTTCTCATTAATCTTAGACCCTGAAAAACCTACATTTGAGAAAACCTTTCTAATCTGTCAGATTGCACTAAGAGAATATTTGCATATGAGAAGCAAAGAGTTTATTCATTCAGTGGCTGAGATTCCGGTACTGGCAAATCAACAGTTTCGTTGGAAAGTGAATGAGATTTCTCACTTTCAGTTTAGCCCTGACACATGTTTATTTGTGCAAATGATGTTTTGTTTGACCGGTGAAGTTAATTAATAACTCATGCTAAATTATGAGCCAATGTGGAGCCTAAGCCTTGTTGTCTCTAACATTCATTTTAATATGAAACAATAAGTAGTGTGTGCTAATGAAAGCCCCAGTGAAAACAAAAGAATAAATACAGTTATTTAGGAAGACCAGGGATCAGCAATCCAACAGCTTATTTAATCATTATTTAACCTGTTTTCATAGGCATATGTTTCTAAGCTCAGAACTGCTTAACACTATATTTGAAATAGCCCCATGTTAAACTTCATTGTAGATAAACCTTTATTATAGCCTCCACCTTGTACTGTTAGAACTAAATTTTAAATATAAATAGTGATTAACTGAGCTTTCTGAAAGTGACAAAAAGGCATTTCTAAAAAAAGTCTGGTTTTCATTGGGCAGAGTTTACTTTCTTTTTTAATGACTGAGGGCAAAATACTTTCCAATAATATACTTCAAGGAGCAGCTATTCTGTGAGGTATGTTGTGTCCCTTTGAAATAAGGCCCCACACAGTTGTATGGTGCTTGAAATGGGAAACAGAAAAATTAAGCAAAACATATATTGATAAAGTTAATTTGACAAAAATAAAAAATTCTTTTTACTTTGAAAAAAAGTAAATTTCCAGTGTGTAGATACCTGACATCAGTAATATGTGTTTGCAGGTGATAGGAATGAAGAATGGCCCTGACCTGCTGAGCCTACAGAGGGAGAGGAGAGCTGCTTTCTTCACTTGCTGAGTAAATGAAGCTAATGGAACAGCATTACCTGCTTTTCTGCCATAGGACAGTTGCAAGCAGGTTAGCTAAAATACAGATTTTTTTTCTTCCTTCAGAGGTTAATTAAAGGTTGATGGATTGATAGAAAACAGATCCTTTTCTGGGTGTGCTTTTCTTCTCACAGGGACTTGGTGTAGAAACACACACACTGCTGAGTGTTCCCTGAATTCGCCAAGGAGATGGCCAGAGTTGCTGAGCTGGACTTGCCCATCATCCAGCAGTGGCAACAGAAACTGCACAAAAAGCCTGAGCCCACAACAGTTGTATTTCAAAAGCCAACTGATGAGCCTGTCTGCATTAAAACAAGCATGGATGGCAGCTCGAGGGAGGTCATTCTCCCTATCTACTCTGCCCTGGTGAAGCCGCATCTGAAGTATTGTGTCCAGTTCTGGGCCCCCCAGTTCAAGAAGGACATGGAACTACTGGAGAGAGTCCAGCAGAGGACTACAAAGATGTTGAAGGAAATGGAGCACCTCTTTTATGAGGAAAGGCTGAGAGACCTGTGTCTGTTTAGCCTGGAGAAGAGAAAACTGAGAGGGGATCTCATCAATGCTTATCATCAATATCAAAATGGTAAATGGCAAGAGAATGGGGCCAGACTCTTCTTACTGGTGACCAGAGACAGAACAAAGGGCAACAGACACAAGCTGAAATTCCATTTCAACATGACAAAAAATTTCTTTGCTTTGAGGATGACAGAGGACTGGAGCAAGCTTCCCATAAAGGTTGTAGAGTCCCCTTCTTGGAGATACTCAAAACCCACCTGAATGTGTTCCTGTCCAACCTGCTTCAGGTGATCCTGCTTTGGCAGGTGGGTTGGACTAGATGGTCTCTTGAAGTCCCTTCCAACCCCTACAATTCTGTGATTTCCAGATCTCTCAGGCCTGAACAGCAAAGCCAGATTGTACAATGGAGGAGGAAGCCATGAAAGCAAAGAGACCACAGATCTCTCTCTTGTAGCTGCTAGAGAAAGATAGGGAACCAAAGTAATTGCCATGACATCCAAAGAGGGTGTTATATTGTTAATATAACATATATATTGTTAATATAAAGTATTATTGACTTTACTACTTGCTGCCTCTCACAGAAGTATTCAGTGCTCACCCTAAATTTTTGAAAGTTAATAGTTCAACAATTGATTTAAATTTCATTTCCTTAAAACGTCATAAAACATAATAATCCAATAATCATAATAATATTAATAAGTAGTAGTAGTAGTAGTTGTAGTATTATTATTGTTGTTGTTGTTAAATTATTTTTGGAAAAAATGGTTGTCTCTATTTTAAAGCTTTGAATTCCATGTTCATGAGTAGGGAAGGAAAGCTCATTGAATTTACGTATTCTGATATAATTTCCCAGGCTCTGTATAGCTCAAAGCTTTGCATGGATAAGCGCTATACAGATGAACCTGGCACTTTCCATTGCAGCACCACAGGCAAGTTACCTTGAGAACAAAGCCACCAAAAATGTAGTCAAGAAGATGGGGCTCTTCTAGACCACTGTGCTAGCTGGGCATGCAGCGCTAGTGCAGGACTATGCATGTCTGCATGAATTATGAGCTTAAATTTTATCAATACTGAGTGAAATTAAAGTAACATCTTCAAAACATCTTCCCCAACTTAGGACTCCTTTCCATTTTGAATTTGAGTTGAGCACTTAAAAAAAGAACTTCCTCCATCTGTCTTTGAGGACATACTCAAGAGATGCAGGACAGTGGGTGCCTTTCTCCCTATTGCAGTGTGAGCAAAGTGACCAGGGACTATCAGATCAGGAGAACAAAGCGACTTTCAAGTTTGTTAGCTGAAGTTACTTCATACCATCTATGGTTGGTGAACATATGTTGCAGCATTGAAAGAAAGCAACAGCTCTGCAGGATTTTAAGCTTTTTATTGAAAAATTACGAATTCAGCAATTCAAAGTTAATTAAAATCTGAACCAAACTATTCTAACTTTAGGAAAACTAACTACAATGAAACAATCCAGTTATGAGTCAAGCTCGATAAAAAACAATGTAATTATTAGTAAATAAAATACTATGAAGTCACAAATTATTTTGAGCAGTGGGGTGAAATCATCATGGAAACACTGCATTAAATCCTGAGTTTATGTAGAGGAAGACTTGAAGCCTGCTCTCTGTTCTTGAAAAAGTGGTATGAGAAATATATGAAATATGCCTTACCTAAAGAGGCAAGTAGGGGTGTTAAGCTTTCCTGTCATGTGTCTTCCACTGGTTAAGCTAAGACAGCTTCCTGCTCATCATTTAGGTCTTCTAGATCACTTTTCAGGTGTGATTTTAGTTAGCAGGTTTGAGACACACTGGTTGAATGGGGACCTACACTCTTATTTTTCACAGTCTGGCTCAGATCGTGTGTCTCATGAAGTCTAGTGTAGATGATGCAGTAGTTAAGGAAAAGATAACATCTTCAGACTGTATGGTCTTTGGAGCATGAGTGTTAGGAGATGTGGTCTGCCAATTTCATTTCTGTTTGATATTTCATACCATGCAGTTTATTTTAGTCATGAGGCTTCTCAGACTAACATGGCATGTGGCTTCTGGCTGTTCTCGTTTGGTCTAAAGGTATTGGTCTTCTCCAGAAAAAACCATGTGTGCCAGGTTTTCTAACTCAATCAGAAAGTACACTGTGTACTCAGCAACATGTATTTGACTGGATATCAGTCTAGTATGCAGCAGACTTGCACTCAAAATATAAGAATCATGAACTCCAAAAGAGGTGACTCCAGAAATTGTTTTGTCTGTCTCCCAGCTTCGGTGTGAGGAATAAAAGTCCTTCCTAAGGAATAAGAACAATATGTGCATATATATAAACATATATATTTAGAATGTACAGCATGCTTAGAAAAATTAATAAGCTTTTCAAAATTCAGGAATCTAAAGTTTATACGTTATAAGTTTTATTCCACTCTGCGTCTCACCACCTAGATATGAGGCCATGAACTATGCATCTGTTCAAGTTATTAAAAGGAATCTATTATTTTGAAAATCTATTATATTATGCAGAGCTTTGAAGAGACAGTGCAAACACACTCAGTCTCTTACAGAACAAAAGCAGAATGTCCCACTTGCAGACAATTAATATGTTTTTAATAGTGTTTTTTTCTCTCTCAGGAGCTACATAAGTTCTGAATTATAACATTTATACTACTACTCATAATAATAATAAAAGTCGCTTAGCCAGATGCTGCTCTAGCTTGCTTTCCTTAAATCCAAAAAACCTGTTGTTTGCCTGGGTTTATACTGTTGCAAATAAATAAGAGAGATCTAACAAACTCTGAGCAACTGGAGCAAACTCTCCAGAACATGCATTGCTGTGTATCTTGGATTTTGAAGTCTCTTGGATTTAGATTGTAAGTATTCATTCCAATAATACCTTGTTTCATGTATCACTCAGCTTTTAACTGAATTTTTTTCTCACTCTCAGCAGTCAAAGAAGCCCTGTAACAGCTCACAGAGTCCAGAATAGATCTGATCAGAGGTGGTATATCTCATTTCTGGTGATGGAGAGAACAGAAACGGGATGCAAAAGCCAGAAGTACACACAATTCTAGCTTTGCAGGAAACCTTCCTCAGGAATGAGGTAGTGTCTAATATATATTCTTATATTAATATACTTAGATTAATAATATATGCCATTTTGCAATGGGCTGACAGCAAATGTAGTACTGTCTTCTACCTGACAAAGATGGCTGAAGAAAACTACAGTGATAATCTGATACCCTGTTACCTTCCTTTGCAACAACAGAGCCTGGTAAATATGTTTCCAGTAACAGCCTGGGCACTAACACCAGCAGACAAATCAGCTGAAAAACAACTGCGCAGGGCTGTAGCCAGGTTTATCACCCAGCTGCCACTGGAATCCTGGGCTGGATCTGCCAGGTGGAGAAGAACTCAAAACTTCTCCAAACTCGACTTACTTCAAACTCCACTCATAATAGTCAAGAGAACAAGTAGATATGACCCCAAAATGAAAGGCTTGCATCTGCTGAAAGTTACAGGGTAAACAGTCAAATTAGCAATATCCTTTCCTGTAATAGCCTTCTGAGGACTCTGAGAGATAACATGGGACACAAAGGTGGTGAAACACTGAGACAGGTTTCCCAGAGAGGTGGTAGATGCCCCATTCTTGGAAACATTCAAGGTCAGGTTGGATGGGGCTCTGAGCAACGTGATCTAGTTGAAGATGTCCCTGCTTGTTGCAGGGGGGTTGGACTAGATGACCTTTAAAGGTCCCTTCCAACCCAAATTACTATATGATTCTGTGTGAACACCACTAACTTTGCGCTATTCGTACAGCCCATGAGACATCATTTCCCTTGTTGGCAAAATCAAACACGGGAATCACTCCACTATAATGGTTGCACCCTCTCTGAATTCCTTTTATTTACATAGAACTTTGCAGGCTAGTGAGTCACATTAAGTACCAGTCTGTCACAGCAAAACCAGAGATAACACACTTCTCTGCATGGTTGAGAGTAGAGGAACACAACTGTAAAATGTAAACACAAACCCTTTGAATCCAGTTACCCTACTTCAGCACACAGAAATTAGATTACTTTCACAGTGAAACCGGGTCCCGTAGTAGACCCTGTAGGGTCCTACAGCCACCCTGTTTCTTCTGTTAATGAAGGCTGCTGCTTCTGCTCAAGTGTAGTACTTCCTCTTTCTTTCTTTCTTTCTTTCTTTCTTTCTTTCTTTCTTTCTTTCTTTCTTTCTTTCTTTCTTTCTTTCTTTCTTTCTTTCTTTCTTTCTTTCTTTCTTTCTTTCTTTCTTTCTTTCTTTCTTTCTTTCTTTCTTTCTTTCTTTCTTTCTTTCCTCCCTTATTTATTTCTCTGTTTATTTCTCTTCTTCTTTCTCTCTGTCTTTTTTTCTTTCATTCTTTCTAATTTATTTTTTTTACCATCAATAACTGCTTCCAATTCTCTACTAGCTAGCTGCAGTGGACAGCGAGTGAGCTCGGTTCCAGCCGGGGCTGCGGTGGTAAATGAGAGCATGCTGCCACCAGCAGGCTGACTGGTTGCTCTGGGTTTCACTCCGGCGCTTTGTCTTCTCCTTCAGAGGTAGCTATACGAATAGATTCCCCTGCTCTTCCACACAGCTCGTGGGTATATAAATAGCAATGAGAGAGAACTAATGAGCTACCTCAGGGCTGCATATAAATTATGGCTAAAAATTACTTAACTGGCTATTAGTGCCTACATTGGCCGTGCATGTGTGAATGTGTGTTTAATTGCACTAACATGACTGCCACGTATTCCTAAATACAGGGGTAGAAATCACTGCACGCTAGCTGTGGTTCTTTCAAACCAGGGTCAGGAAACTAAGTGCCCAGATGACATAACTGTGTACTCTTTCTTATAAGATAGTGACAATTTGATATTATTTGTCTTATTAGTAGAACATTATATTTGTATTGTGTTATCTTTTTCAGTTATTTTCCATAGCTGCTTAAGTGCACTTCTAGATAACAGACCTATACATACCTACTGGGCAGGTTGTAAGTCTCCTGACACGACGAAAGTCACTAGAGCTACTTCAGAATGTATCAGTAGAAGAGTTTCCCCTAAGAATTTCTCTGTAAAAAAATGTTGGTACTACAGCAACATGCTGCTCTCACATAATGTATTTAATGTTAATTGTGGAAAATTTTATATATCAAAAAAATATTTTGTCCAAAGCTAATGAGGAGTTGTTGTTTCTTTTTTCCAGAGAATCTAAATATCCAATCCTAGGCTATTCATCTAGACTTTTCCATAAAGATCCATTTTTATAGACAGGCACAAGTGCTCTGTGAATAAAACATACTCGTCTTAACTGACCTGTGAGTCTGGATTATTTTCAGTGCCACTTCTTGGTCTATCAGTGATTTGTCCTGTGGTCTTGAGAGTTTCTTAGCCTAGTGTTGTCTTGTAATCCTTAGATCAAGATCAGCTGAATAATGGTCAGGAGTTATTAACCTCTGTGGGATTGGAAGGATTTCTGAAGCATAATGGCCTTTCCCTCCCAGTGAAATGCCTAATGGCATCCCTTCCCCCAGAGAGTGCAATAGCATCTGCTGAGGCATTCTACTAACAGCTTGTTCCCAACAATGTTGAGTGACATTATAGGGGTGATGCAACTTACAAATGCCATTTAAACAAATCCCATCTCAATACCATCGTTACACATGCCATTTTATGAATCCTAATGAACACTAGTTGATAAATTACCTGCTTCCAAGAAAAACCACCCCAGGTATGACTGGGGAAAGGTAATCATCTGCAATATAATTCATCTAGATCCCTTAAGGCCACCAAAGATCCTTGATACCAGATAGAAGACTGAACCTGAAGACCACCTGAAGGTGACTGATGTGGCAGCAGGAAATGGGGACAGCTGTATGTGCTGACATGCATGGCTGAAAGGTCCTGAATCCCTGAAAGCAGCCAGGAGACATGGTTTACCTGTGCCCATCGCTCTGCCTTCCCATGCCCTTCCCAAAAACTGGAGAGATCCCAGCAGTTTGGCTTTCTTAATTGGCACTTCTCCTGAAGAGGCAACTTCTCAATGTCCAGATACTCAAAGCTGGTAACATTTGTATTGCTGTACCCATCTCAATGTAGAAATAGGAACAGCCAAATTTCAGTTTGGCCCTCTGTTATCTTTAAAACACCAATTTTCTACTTTTATTAGTAGCTAATGGACAGCCTTTTTTTCTCTTTTGTACTGGTGGTATTTATTCAGAGACTATTTCCTCCACTAAGCTGTTCTCCTATTCACAAGAGGTAGCAGCTCTCTTTTGAATTTGTGAGTGCATTGTACCACTGGCCATAACTAAAGCCGCCAGAACCATCTGGTAATTCATTCTTAATGAAAGCATATGTTTAGAAAATATTCATTTTGCTTCATTTTCTGCCTGTAACCTGTTGGTGTCAGCACCCTCTTCCCACAGTCTGCACTTCAAAAGTGATAAACACATCTTAAAATCCTAAGCCTAGCCTGGATTTTCAGGGATGAGTGCAACTACAGAAAGTTTCAAAGAGCTCTAGGAAATGGAAATTCACTAAAGAACTAACTAGTCCCACAAGGCTCAAGCTAACGAATGCACAAACAAACTTCACAGGAGCTGCACTTCCAGGCTTGAGCTTCCTACCTACTTTCACTTTAATACACAGTTTCCCTTGGTGACTCATTTTGTCTGCACAACCCCCTGAAGGTCTTCTCCTACAACCACCCTTTCCTTCTTTGTGCATCGTGCTTTATGGAGTCTCTTTGAACTTTGACCAGTTGAGTCAAAAGGGCGCTCCATGGGTGCTGACCCTTTGATCTCACAGGAAAGGAAGATTTTTCTTATTTGAGGAAACTATGAGGAAGCTTTGCAGATTATGTAGGAAGAGGCTTTCTTCAGGAAAGCCCAAGTTACTCTACAGTCAAGAAACCCACCAAAGAGGGAGAATCTATTCACAGAATTGTCAGGGTTGGAAGGGACCTCTAGAGGTCATCTAGTCCAACTCCCCTGCTAAAGTAGGATTGCCTAGAGCACATTACTCAGGAATGCATCCAGGCGGGTCTTGGAGGTCTCCAGAGAAGGGGACTCCACACCCTCCCTGGGCCTGTTCCAGTGCTCTGTCACCCTCACTGAAAAGAAGTTTTTCCCCATATTTGAATGAAACTTCCTATGTTCCAGCTTGTATCTGTTGCCCCTTATCCTGTCACTGGTAACCACTGAGAAGAGTCCAGTTCCATCCTCCTTCAGTAAACCCTTCAGATACTTGTAAACATTAATAAGGTCTCCCCTCAGCCTTCTCCAGGCTAAAGATTCTCAGCTCTCTCAGCCTTTCCTCCTAAGAAGGTAGATGCTCCAATCCCTTAATCATCTTTGTTGCCCTGTGCTGGACTCTCTCCAGTAGTTCCCTGTCTCTCTTGAACCAGAGAGCCCGGAGCTGGATGCAATGTTCCAGTTGTGGCCTCACTAGTGCAGAGTAGAGGGGGACAATGACCTCCCTCAACCTACTGGCCACACTCTTCCCTATGTGGCCCATTATTCCATTGGCCCTCTTGGCAACAAGGACACTTTGCTGGCTCATGGATAGTTTATGATCTACCAGGACCCCCAGATCCTTCTCAGAAGTGCTTTCCAGCCACTAACCTATATCAGTATCTGGCATTCTTCCTCTCCAGGTGCAGGACCCTACACTTCCCCTTGTTGAACCTCATTAGGTTCTTCTCTGCCCAGCTCTCCAGCCTGCATAGATCACACTGGATGGTGGCACAGCCCTCGAGTGTCTGCCAGCCCTCACAGTTTGGTATCATCAGTGAAGTTGCTGAGGATATGCTCTGTCCCCTCGTCCAGATCATTGATGAATATGTTGAACAAGACTGTCCCCTGGGGGACACCACTGTTTATAGGCCTCCAACTCGACCCTGCTACATTAATCACAACCCTCAGACTCAGTTAGACCTAGTGGCTGGCTTTCCATCATGCTTCCATGACCCACTATAGCTCTTTGTAGGACCAGAAAATAACTGTTCCTGGTGCTTGTGTCTCCAAGTGCTACACAAAGGGAGTTAGTCTGGAAAGGGCATTACAGCAAGTGGCGGAGGCCACTGACCGAGGTAGGAATGCCTGGGTGAGATGTCCTGCTCCTGCTGGCTGGGCAGAGCACGTCTCTGTGGAGGAGTGCTACCCCTGCCCTCTGGATCTCTCCTAGCTCAGGCTGAAAGTAGTGGAGGAGAGGTGGGGTCATTCTGTGATTCTAGCTGAGGTACAAAATACAGGCAGGTTATAATGATATTTATCTGATGCTCTTATTACTGTCCTATTCATTACTCACAGCATGGTATGTGGAAGGAGACTCACATTGTTTTTCAATAGTTAGAATTTAAATTGTTTACCTTTTTAAAAACAACTTTTACATTTTTTAAATGGTTACAATTTGAATTTCCCTTTGCTTGGCAGGACCCCACCTCCTGCACAGAGCCTGCTGGAATGATGGCAAGATTCTGGGGACAGGTGCTTTTCCTTTTTGGATACAAACTGCTATTCACTGTTTGGAGTCTTACTGGAAGTTTCTTTCAGGAAGAAAAAACTGATGTTGAAGTCAGATCTATTTCTGACTTTTGTCCTTTTTACATACAAAGACTAAAACTGAAGTTACCAAAAAAGGGCAAAATTTCAAAATTCTTTCAGCAGAGCTCTCACAGAAAGTTGTCTCTGGCTATAGAATTTTGATGGGGCCATGTGCCTGATACTTGTTGTGGTTATCTTACTTCTTTTCTGTGTCAGCCTGTGCTAGTTTTGCTGCTTCTCTTCACGTCTAGCTCCATCAAACCCTGCCCACATCTCTGCATTTGTATTCAGCCCAAAGAAAACCTTCTCTTCTATCTGGGATACTCACAATGGTGTATATTGCTATATTCTTGGCAATACCTCTTTTTATTTCAGCTATCTAATTCCATGAAGGAGCTTTACTGTTTTGTACATTTCATTCTGAATGAAAAACAGCTGTTAGTACCAGCTGCTCCAAGGAGATTTTGTCCAAGCCCTACCTAATGCACCCCAACCCTCACTGCAACCATCTTTCAGAATCAAATTCTGACTTTGAGATTTGACTTTTACAAAGCCCTAGGGTTCCTAGAGAAAACTTCTTGCACTAATTGGATATATAGAAGTTGAAAGCTCAGACTACAGAGTCAGAAATATTCTTCTTCAACAAAAAGAAATATAAAACCAAACCAAAATACTGTATTGTGTTACTTCAAGGCAGACATTACAGCCAGTCTGGGAAATCCAGGTGTATGGCTGAGGGTAGCTCTGCACCTCAGTTATTTTATTCCTCTGATGACCACAGGAGACTCTTGCCTGACACTGGACTCCTTCTGCCATCAGCCTACCCATCAGTGCATCAATCTCAGCTCACAACCATCTGTGCCTGGCTGTTATTTAAAGAGAAGTGCTGTCTGATGTCCCTTAGTGTGGCAGCACACTCAGGTCTCTTGTATGTCAGAGACCATCACTGTTCCTTATCACTGGAAGGCCACACCAGGAAGATGATCCCAGAAACATCTGGGAAGAGACATGTATATGCCCCTTTATGAGACCAGGAAAGGTGCATCTCCAAGGGCAGAAGCACGACAAAAACGTGAAGGATCTGCAGGGCCTTAAGGAGAGAGGCATAAATGGAAGGGGTGAAAAGGCACCCGATTTCCCTCCCGCCAGCCTAGAGACATGCCTTCCCTCCCCTACCCCTGCTAACAGAGAGATGGATTCCCACATTCCCCAGCAATGGGGTGGGAAGGTTTAAAATCCTCATCTCCTCCCTAAAATATTGGAGGTTGTCCACAGCCCTCCAGTCTAGACCAGTGGGATGTTTTCCTTCTGGCTGGTACAACCTTCTCTGTGTTTTAAACCAAACACAAATCAAGCAAATCAGAATCCATTTTATCTCTTCTGAGATGGACTGGAGAATGTGTGAAGATTCAGCAGGAGCAAATGCTGCAAACACAAAGTGTAGGTCACTGCCAAGGCAGCCCACTGCTGGTCCATGTGTCTGGCTAAAATGCCACATCCTTCTTTTCTAATGCATGACCTTGTGTAAAAAAAAATCTCTTACCAACCACCAAAATATTTGCATTGGCAAATGTGAGGCAAATTATTAGCACTGCATCTTCAGCATGTGTACATTGTTCAATGAGACTTCTTAAGAGCTGCTGCTTGCACCTGGAAGCAGAAAAATCACAGTGCAGGTGCAACTTAGTCCAGCGTGGAGCAAGGCACTTAATATATTGAGTGACTGAGAGTAAAGCTGAATGCAGTATATTCTGTGTCCTTTCAGTGGCAGAGGTCCATCACTCACAGACACAATCAGGGAAATTATCTTACAGAGGTTTCCTTCTCAGCTGTAAATGATGCAAATCCTGTGTGAACAATATAAACTGGTTTGTATTATGCACACACAAAGAGTGCTGTTGAAGAAATTTGGAAGTTGGAAGGTCAGGGATGTCCCAGTTAAAAAAAGGCTCTTGCAACTTCCATTCTGACACTAATTTCAGTTACATTATAAAATACTGTTTTCACCACAGAACCCTTGCTTCACCTATTGGACAGAAAGTAGGACCCACTCGAAGAAGAAACCATTTGGTATTTTGCTTTATCTGCATCATCCTGCATCTACCAGGGGCCTTGAGCAGGGCTGTGTGTTCAACTGTGTTTCCTATGGGCTCTGCTCTGACACTCCCTCTCTGATGTGACTCAGGCACAAGCACTTACTTATAAGGCTTCCCATTGCAGGGCTCTAAGATTATCTTATTTTAGCTAGCTAAGACTCCATTCCTGATTACTCATTATTATGTAGACCTTTTGTGTATGTAATAATTACGTGTGATTATGTTGTTGTTATTATTGCTGCTTCTTGTTGTTGTTGTTATTTTTTCCCATAAGACTTGTGGGAAAAAAAAGTAACAAGATGCTGTTTTATGGAGTGTGAATTCAAGCTCACCGGCTAAACGCACTAAGGATTTGCAGACAGACAGCATTTTGGCATTTCCTACATTCCTCCCAATTAATATTGCAGCCATTTCATGTTGTTTAATTATTTCTAATGTAATTTTAGAAAGAGTGACAAATAGAGTAGTTTGATGTGCCACATTCCTACAGCCAAGCCAAGTTGCTCCTGCTTAAATAACTGCAACAGAAAATAAGAAAATAATGGATTATTGAAAACAATTTTAGCAGAAATTAACAGAATTAATATTAGACATTAATTATATATTAATATTATCCAGTCAAGGCAGGGAGGTTAAGAGAGACTGATGTCTGCAGTTTAGGCATGGATAAGTACAAAGAGGGTAATCTCCTAGCAAAGAAGTAAATAAAGGTTAGTGAGCCAGGTCTAGTATTGGACTTTGCTGGAGCAGTTCATGTACAGGACAATTGCAGTGTACAGCCAACACCAAAAAAAAATCACTGAAAGTGAACACAGTCTCTTGGTGGGTCTTGAGGCACAGGGAAGGGTCCAATTCTCATTGCACCCTGCCCATGGTAGGATGAAGGCTGTGCTGCACTACTTCCACAGAATTCTAAACAGAATGTATCTGTTTAGAAACTGAACTCCATTGACACAGTGCTAAAACATGGTGGTGAAATTGCAAATAAGAAGGTAGGGGAGGTTCAAATAGATGTTTCTGAAGTGAACTTGTAAGTTAATATAAGTAGAGTTGATTTTCTTCTCACTTGTTAGCAGTAAAAGACTGTAACTCCATCCATAGCTCTGCAGGGTACGGACAGAATTGATCAATGCGGAGGTGAACTCTTACACTTGAGCTGCAGTTACTGAAAACCATCAGCTGCTTTCAGAGGAATCAAAGTTGCTGATGGCAATACAAATGCAGTAAAAGCGTCCTAACTGTTCTGAGGGGATATCACATAACGGGGAACCAACTGATCGTTCAACAGTAGCTTCCATGAATGCGTTACTGTGAGAGTTAGCGTGCTTTAATGGGCTGTCCAACATGGGTGGAGTGTTTCCCAAATAACAGAGATTTACTGAACGGATCCTCGGTTCAAAACTGAACGGTTTTGAAAGGGCCACAGAAATCATATACCATAGCTTCTGCATACTTCAGTATAATATGGAAAATAATAATAGCTGGGCTATTTTGGGTTGCAAGGGCATATTGGCTTAGAGAGAGATAGCAACACATTAGACATGCTGTCATGTTTATGTAGCTTCTGGACTGGCTGGCTGGCATCGAGTCAGCCCATAGCTTGGGCAAAATAAGCTCAAATCTGTTCACACCCTTCTGTGCATTGGCAGTGATGTGTCTCCACTCACATCCCCACACTGAAACACCAAATTTGACAGAAAATATTCTTGCAGTATTTAACTTTGGATATACCATTTCCCTAAAAATTTTCTGTCAGAATGGGCGGGGAGGAAAAATAAGAATGAAGTTGTAGTTGTAGTGATCTGGTGTCTCAGATCCACTTTTGAGAATGATCATACCTGGAAATGGGGAGGATTTCTTGCTTTGAATCATTCTTTTCCAATTTCAAGGAGCTGAGCTGCTGTTCACCGAGCAACCACAATGGCTTCAAAATGCAGATATGGAAAATGGCTGTGGAGCATTGAATAGATGGTACTGGTATTCTGCGGGACCACAAAGTGGTCTTGATCACTTTGCAATCTACCAGTTCATCAACATCCTGGACCCTCTGGTTAGGTACCTTGTTTCTGTAAGGAACTATATGGGTATAGCATCTTTCAGAAGGAAACTAGCTTTGAGTTGGAAGGGGAGCAGTGGCAGCCTTTACCTGGACAAGTTCTGGCTACAGAGGATCATGATGCATTTGCTGTATTTCCCCTGGCCTGAATACAATACCTGATATGAGGGTTTTTCTACTGCAGCCTTTGTGGTCACAACAGGGAGGAGGTTCAGGTTTTCACACCCCAGCTTGAGGAACATTCTTATTTTTTCTTCCAGGAAATCAACAAGTTCCTCCTCTGAATGGCTAGCCTTTATTCCTACAGTACTGGAACCCAACTAGCTGATTTCATGATCCTGGCAGTCAGGAAAAATGCTTGTGCTATTTCTTACGCTTTTTTCCACAACCATAGCCAAGTGATGTCTGAGCACAGGATGCTGGCACAGCCAGACCTGTATCTTGACCAGCTACTGCTGGTTTTACCTCAGCCATCAGATGAGTGTTTTCAAAGGCTTTTATTTTTTATGTACCTGTGTTTGGGGGAGAGCAAAGTTCCATTTTATTCCTGTTTATCTCACTCTTGAGTTTCTCTGGGCTGGGAATAAGCCAGAGGCAAGTTGTTTGTAAGTCATTATTTCATAGCTTGGTGTAAACATACTCATGTAAAGCCACATTCTGCCCTTGTTTACACTCTGCAGCTCCGGCCGTTTCACTGGGGATTTGGTGGAGGAAATAAGGTCAGGATGCAGCTCTTTGAGTCCAATCCCACCAAACTTACTCTGGCAAAAANTCCTCCGAATATCCAACACTATGGAAGGAGAAGGAAACGCATGCTCCTCCAAGTGACCATGGAAACCAGTGCCTGGGTTTCCAAGGTGATTTTCTGGCAAGAGGCCAAAGGAGGAAGCAGTAACAAAACAGGATCCCGAGCAGCAGAAAGCATCCACATTCCTGGCGATGCAGCAGCCTGTGCTGAGGAGGCTGAAGCCACGGACACAGAGCAAACTCCTCACTTTGAAATCACCACAGGTGTCAAACACACAGCAAAGGATGGGTAACTCAGTCTGTGGTCCCAGCTTCCTCACACATCTATATGTTTCCTTTCCTGCTTCTGTCTGATAAATATTGATCTTATCCCACTAACATCTCAAGGATCATATTAGCCCACTTTTGACAGAAAAATAAAAAAGAAAAATGACATGGAGAAAGAAAAAAAAAAAGCTGCTTAAAACTAAGTCATACCTTAAAGTAAGGAAATTCTCACACTCTGTAGACATATATATATATATATTAATGTTTCATAGCTGCAAATAAGAGTATTTTTCTATCTTGCATTTTGCAAGGCATGGAAGATATATGAAAAAGGATCAATTTCTCTTTGAAGTGCAATGAGGAGAATTTGCAGAGCACATTGGTATTCTTCCTGGGGCTCCAAACCAGGGCACAGCAGAACCCTCCTTCCTTTCAGGAGGATCTGGACTCTCTCTATCTGCCTATCAATCAGCATCATTCCTTCCTGGAGCAAAGGTGAAATACAGTGAGATACAACCTGGCACAACAGGATAGAGAAAGAGGAAGGACCGGACCATTTTCTTCTGCAGAAGAGGGGAAGGGGCATTGGTAAGCACATGCAGACAGACATATGTGCTTCTCCAACTCCTGTGCAAGTATTAAAGCCTGTCACAGAACGCTCTCACATCATGAACTGTTGAGTCTACTGATGTAAACCACTTACATGACCACAAGCAAGTACAGACATAGCATCTAACAGCAGAACAGCCCAGCAGAAGGGATGTTGCTGAATATCAGATGAGGGACTGTTGTAAATTAAGACCAACCCCAGCAGGAGAGCTACTTGTCCCAATATAAAAAATCTGATCTGGAAATAGCAGAAAGATGTTTCCTTTGTGCTGGAAGGAAAGGAGCCAAAGGAGTTTGAAGCTTCCCTCTACCTGTTGAGAAGAAGTGCTGGGTTCAAAATTGCAAGCATGAATCAAACTGTTGCTAAGTGTTTTCTTGTGTGTTTATATTCATGCTTTCAGCTATAAGTAAAGCCTTATGAAGCTTGATTGCCAGGTTTTTCATTAAAGCCAGAAGGTCCTGTTCTATCCCTGCTGGATACAGTTATTGACAAGTTATTTTAAGATTGGTTCATGGCCACAGGATAGAACCAAATTATCTTTAAAAGTGCTGTGAAGTATTTTGACATTAAGTCTTCACTTATCTAATTGTGAGGTTGATTTCAGAATTCTGCTTCTTCCCTTCTCTTCAACTTTTAATGGAAAATCTGTGCTTGCAATTGGTGGAGATGTACAATAGCAGTTGCTGAAAGCACTTTGCTTACCACAAGCACAGAGCCTTCCTGAAAGCACACAGAGGGAGAACTTGTTTATCCCGCTGGAAGTACAGTAAAAATGAACATAAGCTGCAGTGCGGGATGCATCAGCCACTGCAGTAAGGGGAGATGGTGACAGTCAGGGGAGGGGATGTAACCAGAGTGAGTTAGTCTGTGCCAAGACAACCCTTTCTGACCTTATCACTGATAAACTCCCATATGCATATTTATCACAACGTAAAATCAGGTTTTTGCTCCTCTGAGAATATATATCCCACTGTTAGCACTGCCCAGTGTCCTCTGAACACTCATTTATACAACACGGGTATGTGTACTCCTCTCCTTTACTTTCCCATCCAGACTGTACCTCCACCTGGACATGGTAATGCTGCGCTACACTCAAATTAGTTTAATGATTTCCATGGGGTTCAGGTCAGCACTAAATGTAGCTCTTTGCATCTTCTCAGAGCACTCAGACAAAATCTGTCTGCAGTCTCACAAGCATGGGGCATACCTTCTCCATCAGTTGAACATGATGCCCAGATACCACAGCTGATTCGGAGCAGTTTGGTATATCCCCATGCAAAGGGCAGCAACATGCAGAAGTGTTAGCACAGGCTTTGAAAGGACTAGTCATGTTAGTAACGTATCATACCTCAACTAACTAACCCTTGTCAGTGACTGCCTTCCATACCACCTACTTATAGCAATGTTTGTAGTCTACGGAGTGCTTGCAGGGTGAGGCAGGATGATGGAGAACATGCTCTCTCTTGAATCACAGAATGATATGGGGTTGGAGGGTCCTCTGGAGATCATCTAGTCCACCCCCCCTGCCAAAGCAGGTCCACCTGGACCAGGTTGCATGGGAACCTGTTTAGGTGGGTTTTGAATGTCTTCAGAGATGAAGACTCCACTGCCTCTCTGGGCAGCCTGTTTCAGTGCTCTGCCACTCTCAAAGTAAATAATGAATCACAGAATTGTCATGGTTGGAAAAGACCTCTGAGGTCACCAAGCCCAACCATACACACACAAAACTCCCCTACAATCTCGGGCACTAGAGCATGCCCTGAAGTGCCACATCTACACATTTCTTAAATATCTCCAGGGATGGTGACTCAACCACCTCCCTGGGAAGGCTGTTCCCATGCCTGACCACACTTTCAGTAAAGTATTTCTTTTTAATATCTAATTTGAACCTCCCCTGCTGCAACTTCAGACCATTTCCTCTGGTCCTGTCATTATTCACTTGGGAATGAGTTTGTGAAGAATGAATAAGACTTCCTACAGTCATGTCCTGTGACTTAGGGACATCCAGTCAGCTATGGGACTAAATTGCGTTTTTTTGAGTACAATTAAAATATTGTAAAACTAGTACAGCACACTACAAATGAAATAATATGAAATTGTTCATAATTCATCTGGTGAAATAACCCCTTTAACACCCTGAAATTTAAATACACCAAACTATTTAAGGTGAGACATTTGTGTTGAAAAATACAACTATTTGAATTCTGAGTCTATTATTCTGAGATATCCACTGGCCATGTATAGACTTTTCCTAAGAATTAAAAGCTTTGTATTAAACAAGTAGAAATATCTGACTAAATGAAAATGCCATATAATTACCATGTCTATGTCCTGTACTAAGGACAGCTAGTGAAAGAAGGCAAAATGAACACATAGGTAGGAGCCAGCAGAAGACTTGGCAGCACTTATGAGACTTCTACACAAAGTAATTACACACGCCACTGGTCTGAGATCAATTATTTATATCCTCTTTTATATATTGTAGCTCACCTTTTATTGGCAATTGTTATTACCAATTCATTTCAATAGAGGGCAAAAGAGACTGAAATTGTCATCTCAGACAGGAGGTTGCATGCAAGAGTGAGGATTAAGAAATCTGGGAGGATTATGTACAATTGGAAACATGACCAAAGCAGAAGAAAGGTGCTAGAGCTCTACAGGGTTTGGGTAATCCTGATTTCCCTTAATACACACTGCTCTCCATATCTGTGAATCTTACTGAAGTAAACATAAGAGCTTGGTGAAATAAAATTAACTGTAAACTCTTCACAGTCATTTTTCTTTAGTCTTGAACAGATTATAAGCACTAATTTAATAGTACCAGGAAAATAAACAGTTTGGTGAACTGGAAACACATTCTCCTACATTTTCTTTTGCTGACTTTTAATGCAGCAAATTTCTGAATAATTTGGTGCACTTAAGGGATTTTCTTGTGGGGAATGACCGCTTTGTTTTTATTTTCTCTCTGATTTTATTTCTCCATTAGAATAAGGATTTTGCAGGCTACCTGGTAGAGCATTTCAGGCAGTTTCTGTTCTGTTACTAAGTTTCAAACTCTTTCAGTAATGCTTTAAAATTCACCTGCTTTCAGACACAAAGGTACAATATCCCAGCAGTTATTAAAAAGTCTAATGTTTTATGAAATGGGAAACAATGGATTTTGTTTGGTCTCTGGGATAATTACTTCTTTCATTCCACCGAAGAATGCAGAACAGAAAGACGGCTGTGTTCTCTGCTCTGCAATGAATCCCACCACTTTGACCTTCATATCCTTAAAGAATTCCTCACATGGTGATACTTCATCTCCTGCTACTCTTCCCAAATTTTGTCTTCACTGATATAATTTGCAGTAGCGGCCTTAATACAGTATCTTTCAATAACTGGTAGCTATCCTACAAAACCCTTTCCCTCCAAGGTTGTTTTTTTAAAGTACATTTGACCTACCAGTCCTCCACATTTGCTGACCATCTGCTTCCTTGATGCTTACGGTCTTTTTTTCCTGCTATGGCTATGGTTTAAGCAGTATGGATTTTGTCCCCCAGCAGTTTGCGAGCACGGTGAAAGACAACATTTGATTTCAAAATTATCTTGACAAATGACAAAAAGTTGATCAAATGAGGAAATATAATCGAAACAAAGGGGGGGAAATGTCCACGTAGAAACAGAAAATCAACTACAGAAATACAAAAGGGGAAATAGCCTGGCAAAGAACTCAACTGCAGAAATTAATCTAAGACTTACTGCAGAGTGCAATAGAAATATATGATAACAATGTGATACTGCTGCAAAGAAAAGTAATTGTCATTCTGGGCTAGGTTAGAAGAAGCATCACATTCAAAACGGTACAGCAATTGTATCCACTGTGGGTGAGTTCTTCCCTGGAATACAATATTTGTACTTTCAAATAAAGAGTTATGAAATGAAAGAAGGTGTACAGAGTTACTGACTTGTAATGGAAATATTAAGAGGGCAGAAATGAAGTATGAGCAGATACAGCTGAACAAGGGCAAGAAGAAACAGCAGAACAATGTAAAAAATAGACTTTGTAAATAAGGACATAGCCCACAAGTCCACAATTGAGGACTGTTGCCTGTGTTAAGCCCAGGAGGCCTGCACTCCAGTAAAACCATCCACAGTCAACCTGTCAGCAGAAGATCATGCACAAGGAAGATGGGAAGAAAGTTACAGCACATCACCTATACTGTTCCTTTTCCTTTCACCCCAGCTGGAATAGAGATTATGGCCTTAAGAAACTTTGAGCAGACTTCCCTAAAGTTTATAAGAGGTGGAAGTAAGCAAAATTCTGATGCAAAAGAATCATGCTGTGGTAATTTTTGATTCTTGAGTATAAAAGACCTATCCAAAAATTAATTTAACAGGTATGATGAGAACGTGACAGCTGATGTCCCTTCACAGAATCACAAAATGATTGAGGTTGGAAGGTATCTCAGGAGGTCATCTGGTCAAACTTCCCCGCTCAAGCAGAGCCACTAGAGCTGCCCAGCACCATCTCTAGGCAACTTTTAAATATCTCCAAGGATGGAGGTTCCCCAGCCCCTTGTCCTCTGTGCTGGACACAAGTGACCTAGGCCAGATAGACCTGAACACTTACATCTTGGTTCTCGTGAGTATGTGGGTGTGAGTAAATCATTGAGAAAATGACTGTGAGTGAGTAAAGCAGATGTATTTGGAGATTTTGCATAATAGTATCACCACCTCCTTCCACAGAGTCTCACACTGAATTTTTTACACTAACTTCTTAGCAGAGAGGAAAGCACAGGCAGTGGTACATGCTGGAAGGTTTGTGTAGCCTTGATGAGAAAAGCTTCAGAGGAATTAAGGTGATAGTCTTCCATATGTATCAGGAGGACAACAACCAGCTGTTCTCATGGATGCTGGAAGAAGGACAGGGAGAAAACAGCTTCAACTGCTGGTAAATTATTTTGGCTAAATATCGACAGGAGTGAAACCCTGGCAAGAGCTTACCTGAGGACGTTATAGTTTCCTCTCCAGAGACGCTGTAGCACGTGACCAGCAAATGTCACCAATGTCTGGATACGTTCAAACCTATCTTACTGCTGGGAGCTGGACCAGACCAGCGATCAACAGCACATTTTTGATGCTCAGTGACAGATTTATTACCAAAGGCCCTGTGTCTCGGAGACCCTGGTGCCAGCCCAGATCCATGTCAGTTAGAGACCTGGTTGCCTGCGCCAAAGTTTTGTCATCACTGAACTAAACAATCTCTTTTAGTCTCTTCCTGAGCTATGTTGTTATGGTTGCTATGAAACCCTTATTCATGGAGGCAATTTTTCCACTGGCTCCATGGACTTCTGCTCTGTTTCTCACTACCAGCAATGTTAAAACATTTTTATTTCTTTTTCAATAAAATTGAAAACAGCTATGCTTGAGCTGGGCGGGGGGGGG
>VZRU01014366.1:42617-78650 GCA_013398155.1 Pedionomus torquatus
AAAAAAAAAAAAAAAAAAAAAAGGAAGATCAGATCTTTGCACAATCTTCAGCCTGGATCCTGTTAAGAAAAACTGTTTCATAAGTAGTTTTAAGATGTTGTTTGGTCAGTTGATGACAGGACAAGTGGAAATGGCCTCAAGGAGGGGCCTGGGAAGGCTTAGGTTGGCTTTTAGGAATATTTTCTTCAGTTAAAAGGTTGTCAAACATTGGAACAGGCTGCTCAGGGGAGCTGTGGAATCACCATCCCTAGAGGTAGAGGATGGCTAGATGTGGTGCTGAGGAACACGGATTAGTGATGGTTTTATTGGTGTTAAGTCGATGGCTGGACTCCATGATCTGAAAAGTCCCTTCCAGCCTAAATAATTCTATGATTCTATGATATGGCCAACTACCAAAAAAAAACCAACAAACAAACAAACAAACAAACAAACAAAACCAAACCAAAACAAAACAAAACAAAACAAAACAAAATCCAAAACAACAAACCAGAATAAAATGCAATACATAATGACTAATATAATGTTTTTCCAGCATCCCCTTTTTAATCATTCCGGATGCTGTCAGTGAAGTAGGTAAACCTGCCTGCTCACACAAGTGCACGACTTTCACAACCAGCTCTGCCCCTCTTTGCCGGAAGATCCGTAGGTGCCTTCTCCCCGACAGCTCCATCAAATTGCACGTTAGGAGGTGACAGCGGCGTGAGGACTAAGGAACTCCGGCGCTGCCTTTCGCCAATGGCAGCCGCAGCTCACCCTTCCCCGGGTTCGGCGCTGTCGGGCAGGAGCTGTAGAGAGGCTGCGAGCCCCGGGAAGGGCTGTGGGCGACAGGTCGCCCGGGCAAGGGCGGACTCGCCCNTTCCTCGTGATGCCGGTGTCGCTGGTGGGGAGGGCACCTGCTGTCGCCGCGCTCCGGGTGCTGACCGGGCCGGTGGCGAAGGAGGGCTGGCGGGCAGGGGGCTTGCTCCACGGCTCATCTGCTTTTGCGACAACTTCTGATGCCTTTCCCGTGGCAAGTAGGCGATCTCTTTGTCTGCGCTCACGGCGCGGGGCAGCTGGGGCTTCCTCATGGAGCGGCTGCTGCTCTCACAGCGTCGGTGCGGCTACGAGTTGGCAGGACACCGAAAACTTTACCTGTCCCTCTCCCTCACCTGGGAGGGAAACGCGTGAGGTGGCACCGAAGCAGCGCTTTGCAGTGAGTGCCATACCGGAGACCTTTGATGCCACGGCCGTCGCCCAGGACGGGCACAGCCTGTGCCAGGGTGTCTTGTTCCCTTGGAAAATGCGAGGAATGCCGTGGCCCCTTCACACCCCCGGGCTTGCAGCATCCCCCGGGGCTCATCCCTGCGGCTGCCATCAGCTTGTGGGGACCGCAGCCAGCCCTCCTCGCGCTGCCCAAACTTAATTTGACAGCCAAGGAAAGGAGGGGGGAAATTACACCNAAAAAAAATCGGCAAAATATAGATAGTAATTTACTGGGAAGGGAAGGAGGGAGCACATTGTGTCTGCCAGAAATGCAGACTGTAAAAAGACTGGAGAGTTTTAAATTCAAAACCAATGTATGTTAGTCTTATCCCAAAAGCAGCAGCCCAGGACAATGACATTTGTAGTTGCCGTGGGAGTGAATTCTATTAAAGTATTTCTAGAAAACAGTCCAAAAGGGTTGGCTCCCAGCTGGTTTAGACTGAAGGGGTCTATTCATTTCACTAAAAAGACACAGATTTACTTCAGTTCAGAAGCTGGTTTCAGCTGCAGAACCAAAGAACCATATACAGAACCATATTACAAAGTCTTTTATTTCTACTTTTTGTTAAAATGGATCTAACAAATGCAGACAAGTGTTAATTAGACAAGCAAGTAGAAGATAAATTTTTATATATAAATTTTATCAAAGAAAAAGAGTTCCTGCTCATTAGCATTCAAAGGTTGTGACTATTCTTATTGACAAGTACTGAATTTTGATTTTTTTTTAATTTTTTTCTTTAATGCTGGGACTGAATTTCTGCATTAGTAAAAAGTTCTAGTGGCATTAACCCCCTCTGATACTTACATTGCTTCTAAATATTAATCCTTAATACTGGCCAATACAGTTTGGTTCATTTATTCAGTTAGCTCACTCCAAAAGTGTATAAAGTTTGAGCCTCACCCAATGTCTGTGGAAATAATGGAATGTCTTTCCTCCAACATTACTAGCCTTTGTTTCAGACCCTGTGGGAGTATCCCTTCCTTTACAGTAATAGGCCAAAGAAAAGTTCAGTTTTCCATATGAAGTTAGGCAGAGGAATTATTTGACTCCAGTCCCCAAATTAAAGGGTGGATCAGCATTGCAATGGATTAATCAATACGTGCCTTTTTCTTTCCATTCTTCACCCCAGAGAATAACTAAATTGTTTCCTACTTATAACTCTCTATCAAATCTGGGGTTAGTTCAGCTCCCAGAGGCAGCAAGTCACGAGCTGCCTGTTCTGCTTGCAGGATCCAGCAGTTTGGAACAACACATGCTATGTGGCAAAATTGGCTAAAAAATGAGCAGGGATGGTTTTAAGAATTGTTATGCAAAGCCTGTTATATGGCTCCCAGCTCTGTCACGTTTGCTGTTCTGCCTTGCCAAACGCATGGATAACAGTCTTGAGGCTTTTACAATAGGTATAATTACAGCAGAGCTGTTTTATTAGTCTGAGAAACTTGTAAATTGTCCATCTACCTCTAGTTGTATTGGAATACTTGCATCTGCCTTTTTTTGCAGGAAAGCCATCCCTGCTTTAGGAAGTATGCAGGACTTCTTCTGAACTCTTTCCAGTTCTATTCAACATCAATCCCAAATGTTTACAGCTCATCGGGCAGGCATTATGATGGCATATCAAAGTTAGTAGTCGTGGTGGTGCTCTGGCTCAGATTGGCATGCAGTTGGTTTTGGTTATCCACACTGATGACTAGCAAACCACTCAGGTCAGAAGCAGACATAGGCAGGAGTCCAGAGAATAGAGCTGCAATCATGAGGCCTAGTCCACAGGAAAGCACCACAACCATGCTGCTGGCCATACGTAGCTTTGAAATGCATTGTTTTGGTCAAACTTGCGCTTAAGGAAGAAAATCTTGTCCCTTTTGACAAGCAGAAAATGTTTTTTCCACGGTGATTAGATGAGACAGGCAACATTTCCTTCTGGAGTGGGACCCTTTTCCAGAGGATTGTTATGTTGGTGACATCAATTCCTTTCCGAGATACCTTTTTACCAGGCAGAAACGGTGGGAAGGACTTTGACCTTTGGTTGCCACAGCATTTAAAATTCTCTAAACCCATTATTTTCTGCCTAGAAGCTGCTAGACAGTTCCATAAACTGTAAAGTTTTTCTTTCCCTGGTGCCAAACCTCATACCATGTCTAAATTAGTTTGCTTGTGTTTTGGGTTTTACAGAATATCTGAGTGTACTCTCCAGAAAAATTAACTTCTGCAGACAATATCCGGAGGCACCCACTCTGTGTAACCATTCCGCATGAGATACTCTTCCCTGGGATATGTTGGCATCTTGCTCACTCTTTGTTGTCTTGGGTTTGCTCAAATATATCTCCTTGTTGTTCCTTAAGCCTTAAGTGTACAACGTCTTCTAATCCTTTGACGCTGCTGCAGTAATTACCAAGCCATGCCTCCCTGATGACTGAGAAATGGATGTTCATATGTTAACATTTTTGTTGTCATACAATCACAGAATTGTCATGGTTGGAAAGGATCTCTGAGATCATTGAGTCCAACCATATCTACAAAAAGGAAAAAACCAACCTCAGCACACAAAAAACACAACCCACACCCTACAGTCTTGGCCACTAGAGCATGCCCTGAAGAGCATGCCACATCTACACATTTCTTAAATACTTGCAGGGATGGTGACTCAGCCGCCTCCCTGGGGCGGCCATTCCAGTGCCTGACCACTCTTTCAGTAAAGTAACTCTTCCTAATATCCAGTTTAAACCTCCCCTGCTGCAACTTCAGACCATTTCCTCTGGTCTTGTCATTATTGACTTTGGAGAAGAGGCCAGCACCCACCTCTCTACAACCTCCTTTCAAGTAGATGTAGAGGGCAATGAAGTCTTCCCTCAGCCTCATCTTCAATGTNAGTGCCAAGTACAGAGATATGATCACTTCCCTGTTCCTGCTGGCCACGCTATTCCTGATACATGCCAGGACCCTCTTGGCCTTCCTGGCTGCCTGGGCACACTGGCACACTGCTGGCTCGTGTTAAGCTGACTGTCCACCGTCTCCCCCAGGTCCTTTTCTGCTGGGCAGCTTTCCAGCCACTTTTCCCCAAGCCTGTAGTGCTGCATGGGATTGCTGTGACAGAAATGCAGTACCTGGCACTTGGCTTTATTGAATCTCATACGATTGGCCTTGGCCCATCGATCCAACCTGTTCAGGTCCCTCTGTAGTGCCTTCCTACAAAATCTAGGTACTGTGCTGGTGAGGATTCCAGCTCCTCTTTCTGAAAGTTATTTCATGCTGTTATTTAGCACACGGTTTTAGCAACTACAATAAAGATGTACAACAGTACTGGCTTACTCTAACAACATCATTTACAGAGTTGCAACCTAAACCAACCAGTTTTGTGCAGCCCACTGTATGACTGGAACTCTGCCCAAAGGGGTGACGGGGTAATCTGAACGGCGAAAAACAGATGTATCTATTCTTTACCTTGTTACTTTTGCTCACTGATCTGTCCTCTGCTTGTTTCATCATGACATATTTTATCATATTGCCTGCCTAGAGCTTCTATTTTTTCCTATTCAATAGTTTCATTAACTTGAACCACTTCTCATATGGCCCTAGAAATACTAGAGATGTCATATACTGTACTCCCATATGAACGTACAGTATACCAACAGTGTTCTACAAATTACTCCAATGCTTGCCTTCTTCATGATCCTGTGGAATAGTCAATTCTCTATAGAAGTCTTCTAAAGACAATGGGAAAAGACAACAGTTAGATTATTTGATTGAAAAGTGTGGCTTTGTCCTGCGATTTATTAACTGAATCCCCACACTGTGGGAAATGCAAAAGTAGTCTACTCAGCAGTAGGTTTAAGGATCAGACCTGGTAATTTTATAGCATGCAAAGGTTTATAGGCAGATTCTTTTTTTTTTTTTTTTTTTTTTTTTTAAATAAAAAAAAGTAATACTGTTTCTGAAAGGACAACATTTTGCTTTTGAGTCTATCTACAATGAGTAGAGCCCCAGCCCACTCTTATCACACCTGGTTTGCTTCTCTTGTTCTCCTCTGTCTTGACATTGACCTAAAAATTACTGGGGCACATTTCAGTGACCCCCTGTCCTGAAGAAGCCTGGGATGGTTATGTCTGACAAGCTGGGAATCAAGAATTTCTGCTCCCTGATTCTGTGCTCTGTTTGCAACACTGTTCTCATGCAGGCATATCTAGGAGATGAGGCAGAGGAGCAAACAGGAAGGGTCTCCTTTATTCTGATTTACAGAGAAACATAGGTCTCCTTTATTCTGATTTACAGTTGAGGCAGTGAGAGACTCTTCCTGGAGAACTGGGACTTGCACAGGTCAAGGAAACACCAGCCTGTAATACTGCTCAAAATTTAAGCTACCTTCCATGCCTTCATGTCTTTCCTCTTCTATCCATTAACCTGATGGTTTACCTCCATTTCTTCCTCTCTTTGTACTTCAGTAATTTTATTTTTTTACTTTCTGCCCACTTCACTTTCACTGAATCCAAGCTTTCACTGAATCCAGCCTTCTCACCCAATATGAGTTGCATTTGATATGCATATCAAATATTGCATATATTTCATATGCAATATGGTTGCATTTGAACAGTACAGTGCTGGTACCACTCACTTTTTAATTCTGATTTAATGATTTTTCTGCAAAAGTACTAAAAAACACATAGCGAGAGTATAAATATTTAACTACGATATAATTACTGTTTTGCAGCTATTTATAATTCATAAACTCCAGAGGAGATCAAAGTATTTCAAGAATCAGTCAGGAGTTTAGGAAACTGATAAACTTCATAAATTTAGCAGATCTTTTTCTTTTTAAAGTTTTTCTACTGTAACAGAATTCCCAGTTGTCCATTAGAAACTTTCTGTACTTTGAAAGCATGCTTTGCGCCTGTATTTTATATTTAGATGTACTGACCATATGAGTGCAGTTTCCAGATAAGTCTGCAATCTGTAGGACACACTTGTTTTCTGCCACTGTATCAACTTGTGCCATTTGCTTAACTGTAATATTAATAGTTTTGTTTATTTTCCTGGTTATTATGTCATTAATTTTATGTCAGATGTTTATCACAGATGATTCCTTAAAGTTTTTCCTCTATTTATGCAGCCCACAAATTCTTTTAAAAGGGAAAACAGCCTATTCATATTTATGTTCAACATTTTAGACTTTTTAAATTACTTTTCAAACATCATTTGTAAAAAAAAAAATAAAATGAAAACTTATTGAAATTGATATCTAGGAAACAGCCAGGCTTGTGTTACATGGTACAGAGCTCCAGTCGGTCATTAGCACTATGCTTATTGAAAGTAATGCAATCAACAGCTCACGAAAAATGTCCTACTATCGGCTGATTTGCAATTTATGCAGTATATCGAATCACAGGTGGAGAGCTTGAATTTCAGGAGACCAGAAACCTGGAAGGGGTGATCTATGCATGCCATAACAGCCATCGTGTCTGTCTGTGAGTCACACAAATGGACCTTTCAAAAGTAATTAGAGAAGGATTATGAATAAGATTTGTTACTAGATGCATGGAAAATTCAATAAAGTTGTTATCATTTGAATCACCTCATTCTAGTGTTTCTTGGTACCTGTTATTTCCTAGGAAGTGATGGGTTGCATGCTGTGGAATTAAGATCTAGTTTGCCACTAGACTTGTGGCAAATGCCAAAGGGGAACTGATACTAAAACCAATGTTTTCTGCTGTGGTTAAAAAAAAAACCAACCAAACAAAAACCCCCCACCCCCAAACACAAAGGTGATTTGTATGAGTGCAATTGACTGTTATAAATTAATTGTTAGTTTTTGTGGTGCCTTCCAGCTTAACTTTTATAAAGAAAAATGATTTTTTTTTTCCTTTACTGTTTATTATTAGTTTGAGATAATACATTCTTGTACTTCCCCTAAAAAAAGTTGAATAAAAAATAATTAGCCTTAGTTTGGGATTAACTGGGGTAGGTCAGGAGAAAGAGTTGCATATTTTCATGCATTATAAATAGTGCACAAATAAAAAACCTAAATATCCTGTGCTTGAGATGAGAAGATCTTTTAAAGAGGTGCTGCAGGCCTTAAGCACGTGGAGCTGCTGCAGGTGTGTGTTTAACAGGATAATGCATTTAACAGGCTGTGAATGGCGAGGAGGAGGGCTCTGAAGAATGGTGCCATGGGTTTGCATTGTTTATTGTTCTTAGGTTCTTAAAACAAAGGTGGAGACAGAAATATTATGCAAGTGCTGAGCTCTGTGTCCTAATGAATAGAAAAAATAAGTTGGCTTTTATTGGATTGTCGCTGTCACTTCAGTGCGTGGCTCTGGCATGGTTCTTTCTAGCAGTCTGAACTATTGCTCTGTAGCATATATATGTCATTAAAATGATATTTACTTGATGTTTTTAATATAAAATTTAAAAATTATTTCACTAAAGCATGTTCTTAATATAAAAATAATTTCACTGCAGTCTAGTATCACTTGCCACTTTTTAGTTTTTCATTCAAATCCAGGCTCACTGTGAATGTAGGTGGGACAGTTTTCCCACTGCAGAATATATGCGTTCATCTGCTGTGCTGGCTGCAATGAGAGCCTGCTGGGACGTTGTTAACATTTCACGTTAGGGTTCAAGTCTGATGAATCTGGAAGTTGAAATGAAAGCTGCAGGCTCTAATGTCACAGATTTGTCAAGCCCGCGTAAATTGGTTTGGCTACCAGAAATAGTATTCCCCACACAGCCACCTTTCAGTGGCAGCTTAGTCCTCATGGCATTTTGGCCTTATTTTTCATTGGCGTGTATGAGTGACAGTGTGGTGGGAATGTAAAGACACAGAGAAGGACATTGTACCCTTTACTTTCTTATTGCCAGTGTCTTCTGTGGGAAGGCAAACTGGAAGTCACGCGAATTGCCATCAAAAAACGGATTTTGTTTGATAACTAGTCTAAGAAAGCAAACATCCGAGCCCAGAATCCTTCGTCTTCTCCACCCTCTGCACTTTACTCAGGTATCCTACATCCACCTGAAGGCTTTGTGACAGGAAGGGGTGTCATGATTGCTTTTTGAGGAATTATACAGGCATCTGAAACATATTTCTACTGGGTTCAATAGAATAATTTCTACTGCTTGTTCTGACCTGTCCCAAACTCGGTATATGATAACAACAGTAGACATGTAGGCATGACTTAAGAAGTGAGGTCCTGAAGAATCATTAGAGCTAACTAAAAAAATGTCCCCAACCTCAAGCTTGATTTAATCTTTAAGTTATCCTCCTCCTCTGCAGGGTTCAGAATCACTCCTCAACCTCCTTCTATACCTATGTACCCATGGGATACCTTTCCCAAGAAACTCAAGAGGTGTTCTCAGGCCCCACGTTTGCATACACACAATTCAGTACTCTGCCCGTGCAGAGATAGCTCATCTGAAGCAGTTGCTGATTTGTCAGGGATAGCCTGTGGAGTGGCAAAAGGTCAGGAATAAAGAAGAATTACATTTTCATTAGCATCAGGCAGCCTGGAACATATTCTTCCATTGTGTGGTACTGGCAAATGGGAGTATAATCCCCTTTCCCCACTCCTATCCTGCATCCTTGCCGGAGAAGCTTTCTCTTCACAAGCCCTCAGTTCCAAACTTCATCAATCTAGATGGTCCATCTCCTACATAGCACTTGGCCTGTTGAAGGGCATAATACTACTGAATGCAAAACGGACAGGGCCTAGATAGTTTTGCTAATGGCAAAAGGCACATTAATAAAATGTGTATGTTATGTTTGTAAAAAGAGTAAAATTCAGGCTAGCATAGATCGTGTTAGCAGGAAGAACTGGGAAGACCAAATGGTTTTGGAAAGAAACCACATCTTTAATGAATACCAGATTTGGATTGAAAAATTAACAAAAATTACTCAGAACTCAAACTGACTGAACTTTAAGCAGTGTAGTTACAAGTCTGCTGGAGCATAAGCATTCTTTAATTGATTTTATGCTTCATGTGGTAGAAATTGCAGTTTAGTTTCCAAATATTGTATAAAGGCTGAGTAAGATTGAACCCTTCAATTTAGTATTTACATTAAATAATTTCCAACTCAACCACTAATCATCAATATTCTTTATACTTAACTGAAATTCAGATGTTTGTAGGAACTACCACCTATAGCAGATTTTGCTTTGTTTTTATAGTTTCTCTTCCTTTTGGGGTTTTCTTTTTTCTTGTTGATGGATTTCCCCTGACCCCATTAATCTGGTTAGTCAGGTTCTCCAGCATTTTTCAGATGTGATTTTTCATGGGACATTAAATATTTGCATAGGAGACTGCTTACAGTACAGTCACCAGAATGAGCTGCTGCACCAGTATTCTTCTGTAGGAAATAGCTAACAACTCTCTTCTGTTCAAGTGATGTTTGAGAGCAGCTTTTGCAGCAGCTAAATGTCTGATAACTTCAGTGTCCGTGGTGGGTTTATGTCCCATGAGCTTCTAGCTTGGGTAGATCTTTTGCTAGAGCACCTGACTTAGTGCATCTTCAGGAAGATCTTGGTTGTTGTCAGTGTAGCAACCCCACTAAAGATGTTGGGGACTGATATTAATAATCCAAGGACATGCTGCTGTGATCTGGCCCATGGATGAACTAAAGAGTCGTGTCCTGCCTGTGGAGAAGCTGGGATCAGTTGCTGTCAGTGGAGGGAGCCTGAGATGAGCACCAAAGCCTAGAACTTAGACCAGTAAAGAGACTCCTGTAGAACAGGCTGGAGTCATGACTGAAGGGTCTGGTAAAATAAGAAGCATTAAAGAGATGGAAAGAGAAAGGAGGTGGAAGTAAAGGCGAAACACTTGTGGAGACCTGGGCACAGACTAAGGAAAGTAAAAGAGAAAGAACTCTTGATAGTATTCATAAGGGTAAAGCCCACCAGGGCAGATACTCACCTGTTTATCTGGTCAGGAACACATAAGCAGTGGCATAAAGGTTCTTCCAAGTCAGTTCATCAGGAAAATAGGTTGCAGTAAGGGACTAAGGTAATGGAACTGTGGGTGCAGTGAATTGAAATAATTGGTCTGTGGTGTTTTCAGACACATTTTTAATTGATGGTAAAAATTACAGTGTGTTCGTAGGTAATTTATCCAGCAGGGGGAAAAAAGACTATATTTATACTATTAATTATTTGCAAAAAAAAATCCACTGCTCTAGATTTGGCACCGTGGTTAGAGATAATAACATTTTAAAAAAGAAGAGTGAGATGATGATCCAAAAGAAAGGCTCTAGCATTGCCAGGGAGTTTTATTAGTTTGTGTGCAATATTAGTAAAATTATTAGTGTTCTCTTCCCATGTTTTATTTCCTTCAGTAATCTAATGGGGTTTTTATAGGCATTAATGAGCAAGGATGAGGTCAAACAATGCACACTTTACCCTTGTGAGCAGTCCCGTTGACTAGAGTGGGAATAGCATTATTTTTGTAAATGCTATTCATAGTAAAGAATGCAGAACTAGTCCCTAATGGAGGAAATATCTTTATTAAATCTTTCATCATCTCTGCATATACTGATATATTCTAGGAAAAATAATTAAATTCATTTAATTATTCTGCTGTCTATAAAAGACAAGAAGGAATTTGCACAAAAGGACTGTTTAATCTATAAACTGATGGCTGTGCTTAAGACAAACAGCCCAGCAAAAACTCTTGCAATATTTGGTAAGACTTAAACATCTAATGTATTATTCAAAAAAAAAAAAATCTATGTGACCTGAAGAATAAATAAGCCAATGATGGATTTTTGTTTTTTAATTTGTTTTTTTTCTTGCTGATAATAAAGTGAGGAGAGAAAAAGCTTCAAGGGCAATGCAGTCTGGCTAAAGAGAGCTCCAGCTGTTTTTGTAAGTTTATTGGTGTTTGCAAGACCAAAGGTCTCTTTTAGACCTCTTATGCACAGAAAAAGGCAGTTATAGGTTTGCTGTTAAGCTGGAGCTGCAAGAAGAAAAATCTGAAGGTCCTTCAATTGCTAAAACTATAAGGTATTTCATGATTAGGAAACAAAAGTATTCAGTTTATTTCTAAAGTCTGGATCCAACACTGGGAATGCTTACAGACACGAGCCTTTGCATCTGCATGCACAAAGTAGTTAAAAAATGCCTGTAGGTTTTGACTTTAAACTTAATGTTTTCCTAGGCAAAGTAATTCAAAGTATCTTTTCGGGACCCTCCTGTAAACATACCATGTAACAGCTGAGTGTAGGAAATACTTTAAAGCAAACATTCTGAGAAACTCATTACAGAAATTCAAATATCTGTCCTTAGAGACATGTAAATTTAAGAGCAATGGGTACAATTTTATAAACATATTTCAAACTTAAGGTTTCTAATTAGATAGCTCATTGATCCACAGGCATTGAAGTCTAACCAAACAGTGATCTGCAATTACAATTTGGTTAATCACTTCAGTTCCCAATGAAAAGGCTCCACAGCTGCCCAGAGGCTCAGCATTGGTGAGGAACACCATGGGATCAGCTTGGCTACTAAAAAAGCAGTGTTTGTAGCTTGGGGCACCCATTGCACATGGGCTGCCCTCCTGTAAAACACACCGAAAGCAGGGTATGCTCATTCCCGGTGTAATTGGGCAGCAATTTTGACAGTATACTTGGGGCTGATCTTGGCAAGCCTGTCTCCTGGCATAAGCAAACTTGGTTTGTCTACTTTATGTTTCCTGCCTAAGGCCAACTGATTTGGGTTAGTTGCTCCAGGATAGGAAAAAAACAACCAACCAACCAACAAAAAAAAAAAAAACAAACAAAAAAAAAATCACCAACTTCAAATTATTTTAAGCCATGAATAAAACTTCAGGTTCAAGAAGGCTCTCAGGGACTGGCAGAAGTCTGGGTGTGTTTGTACAATGATGTGCTTCAGCGCTGGAGCAGGTAAAAAGGCAACTTGTCGTACTCTTGACCAGACGGTTAGTTCTATTGTCCCCACTGGAGCATTACATCGCAGTCCTTCAACAAATCAGCCTTCAGAGATATGCATGTTTATTAGGTCAGGTTCTGGGCATGCATGTGATCTAGGCAGGGAAGGTAAAGTGCTTGCACAAAAATGATAAACAGCTTATGATACTTCTTGGTTTTATCCTCTGTACCTCTTAAAATACCAGCAATATTACAGTTTAACAGAGCTGAGTTAAATCAGATCTCACTAACAACTCATTTGAAATTTCTCGGGGAAAGAAAAAGTATATAAAGAGTGACCTTTCATTATGTTTGGACCCAAGTTGTGCAGTGCTTCTGATAGCTGTTACCTTGTCCAAATGTCATGTACTCTTCTCAGCCCATGGTAGGAATCCTGATTTTTACTGGATTCCCTGGAAATTGCTCATGTAATCCTCACACAACTGCTTAAACTTTTGAGGCAGCAAGTGGCCGCTCATCTCGGCATAACAGTCCATGTTGGGAAATATTACAAGCCAAACATGACACAAACATGGGAACAATGATTTTGAGCTAAGTGGAACTGTCAGCATCCATAAAGTTATTTAAGTGTGCAAATGCTGCAGCCTCAGCCCCCAGTGACCATATATTGCTGCTCAGAGTGGAGTTTTCTAGTGTTTTTTTTTCCAGTAGTTTATCTTCAACAGCTAAGTGGAGGGGTAAATATTTGTCTAAAAAGGGGTACTCGATTAATGAGTTGTGGCTGGTGTATCCTCATCTTTCTTTTTTTTGTTTGTTTCCTCTGAGTTTAATTAAGTATTTTGGGGATACATATTTATCCTGCACTCTAGGATAAGACCAAACGTGTGTATCAGAGGAGTTTCTGCATCTCCAACTGTGTATAGTTCACTGAACAAATCCAGTGGCCATCCTCCTCAACAGGATGTTCCTCAGGTCATCTCAGGACACCTTCTTCAGGTCACCACTAGAACACCTTGCATGCAAAAACAGGCTCCAGAGAAATCCTGCTTGCTTTCAAGAAGAGTATTTCAGTTCTTTTTCATCCCCTTCACTATTTTCTTTACTGTTTTATTCTGCGACCTTTAGGGTCAGTGATTCTCTTGGCCTCTAGGGTGCTGAGTTCAACTCCGTATGAGCAGATTTGACTCAGGCAGAAGAGAAATGTCACTCAGAAATGACATAAGGTGCTCTCAGGGTCCAGACTGCACAGCCAAAGAGGCAACCTGCAGCAAACAGGGAGAGAGGACTCATTTGGTGATTTCATGTTTGGGAATTGCTCCATTTTGCAGATACTAAACTAAACCAAAGTCTGTGGCTGCAGGAAAAGTGGCCATTGAAATTCCAGCTGTGTGAGCTCTGCATGAACATATCCCATCACTGCTATGTGCAGCATAAAGAAAAAAATTTCTGGATGGATTTACTGGATCTTAATTTATTGTCCATTTTAAGAGCTCTCCTTGATAATATTCTATCAGTCTTCAATTCAGTAAAATCTTTGGAACTGAGAAGTTTCTCCACCTATAGCAGAAGCTGGAGTTGACACAAGCTAGGAGTTCAAATCCTTTGGCTTGAGTTGCAGGAATCAAACTGGATGACCTTGTTGGTACCTTCTTGCCTTACAGTCTATGAGCTGAATTCACACATTTCAAAAGGTCTTGTTTGTTCCCCTTGACACAAAAAACAGAATCTGCCATAAAGCCACTGTGGTGTCTTAAAAAATAAAACAAAACTCAGCATAGCCAGTGTCAAGGGGTTTTGACTTGCTTCTTAACAACCCGTCACACTTGCTTTTCCCCTACTGTTATAATGAGATGTGTAAGCAATCATACTGAAGCTTAAATGAAAAAGAACTCTGTAGATGCTGCTTGCTTTTTTTCATCTGAAAACTGTTGGGTTTTTTTACATCCTCTCACTCCTACAGTTTTAAACAAATGGATTACAATCTCAGTGGAAATGAGCTAGTGAAGAGGGGTATGGCTGGATCTTGCAGCACTGGTTGTACTCTCATGAAGATCTGTAATGTTGTATGACATGAGCAAGCCCTGTGATTGTTCCTATGTTACTGCCATCTGGTGTTTTCATAACATTATAAAACAGATTAGCAGGACTCTTTTTAGACACCAAAGGAAAATGCCTTTCCAAAACAAAGCTTGCATCTCCTCTTTTGTGGGCTTTTTTTTTAAGATTTCATGGAATTACACCGTGGTGTAGGTGAGACAGGAGGAAAAGAAGAGAATTTCTGTTTGGCTTTTTCCTCCTCATTATTCTTGCTGCTTGGTTTTGTTATAGCCGAATGGTATCTAAGACTCAAAGCCAGTTATTTTTCATCAGCATCATTAGTGTAATAGTCATGACTTCTCTTTGTTTCCCCCTGCAACAAGCTATCAAAATACTTATTCTCCATATTTTTATGCTACCTGCCAATCAAAAGGAAACTTATACTTTAAAATTCACCTGCATTCTTTCCTGACAAGTTCTTAAACCCAGTTTACTCACTCTGGGATGGCTAATCTTCTAGGAAGGTGCAACAATTGTTAGAGAAGTCCAGAAATGGCACTTTATACCACATTATCATTGTCCTAGTTTCCAGAAGGGATAGGGTTACATCTCCCCTGGCTCTAGCAGGGGCACAGGTATTCCACCCCATGTGAGCCCTGCCCAGGGAGTAGCAGGGAACTGGTCGGGAAGGGGAGGGGGGACAGGAAGGGTGTGACAGTGCGGGTCAGCGAGGGTCTTGGCTGTGGTCAGTGAGTGGTTGGCATGGTAATCGTGCTTCTATCCTACTCCATCTGTGTTACTGTTTTCCTTGTTCTATTTGTTCCCTGTTAAACAGTTTTTGTCCCAACCCAGGAGTTTTGCCTTTTTCTTCCAATTCTCTCCCCACAGCTGTGGGGTGTTTGAGAGAGCAGGGCTGCCACGCGGTTCTTTGTTGCCATCTGAGACTAAACCACAACAATCATGTGCTTACTTTGGTGGGTCAAAGCTGCTTTTACTGTTCCTGCTTTGAAAAACCTATTCACGACAGTGGTGGGTGACCACCCTGTAATCTGAAGCACAACATTATCCAGGGAATGATTCTTCTATATGTGTTGCTGATCGCACAAATCTCAGGGTGACATAATATCTAGATAACCAGCACATTGTTAACATCATTGCACACCAAGCACTCAAAAACCTTTTGCTATCCCATGGGCAGCACTTTTCCTCAGGTATCTATATCATCTGCTCCAGTGTGTGGTATAATATGTAATATAACTGAGAAGATTTTTAAGGTTCCACCTCGTGGAGTACAAGTAAATAAAAACTTACTGCTCCTCACCCTTCCCAGTGCCAAGAAGTATAAGAACAGTTGCAGGTTCAAAAGCTGTAGAAATAAATTTATTAATTAAAAAAACACAAGGATGATCTAAAACACAAATATGCTGCTTCTGTCTGATTGAATGCTAAGGGAGCTTCACTGCCTCTGTGCCCTCATCTTGCACTTACACAACATTGAGGACTGGCCACCATTGGTGACTCTTAGGGACAGGAGGCTGGGCTAGGTATATGACTGAGATGATCGATAAGTACAGTCTTGTGTTCTTATGTGCCCTTGCTTTTCTTTAGCTGCACATACTGTCTGTTTCTTAAAAATTATTGACCTGGTGCAAAACCTGTGGACAGCCTTACAATCAAAAGGCAAAGCAAGAACAAGGACAGAAGGCAGGCTATAAGCCAAAGAGTCAATTATAACATAAAGTTGAGGACTGGGAAAGAGTTGTCTGCCCAAGGACAAGCACCAGGAGCTAGTGCTAAGGCTAATGACCACAGGCAAATTGTGTCTTTCCTTCTTAGGTCTTATAGAAAGGACAAACCACCGATCAGGTTCACAATCCAGATCACAGATCACCCATCGCAACAAGAGGCTGATTGCAGCCTAAGATGTGGTCTAATGGTGCTATTCCCTTGGAAAGCCAGTAGCATTATTAACCCTATCTAAGCCCAAGGCCTGCTCTGGTAAATGTGCAATGTCTGATCTGTGTATTAACATCACCTAAAGGCGGGAGTTCTTTACAAGTGGCTGAAATGACCAGGATCTTCAGCACAGCATTCTTTCTCCAAAGGAATATGCTACATTTTTCCATCCTTGTCTTGTAAGAAGACTGGAATAACTGTTGAGATCTTACCTCTTTCCAATTCCAGGTTCTCAAAATCCAGGGATAAATGTCTGTGGTCACTCTGGAGTTTGGTTTTGTTGCGTTCATATTTTCCAAATGTGTTTGTGTGTCTAAGTTTTTTGAGTTGGCATTTTCACATGCATCTGTTTTTTTTTTTTCCTTAAGTTTGCACAGTCAACCATTCAATGCCAGGCAGAGAGAGCATATTCTTATTTTCCATCAGTCTGCCCACCTTACTGTTACTAGAAAGCTGCATGCACACAGGCATCCTTCTTGTTAATGCCTCTCTTGCCAGAAAGTAATTTAGAAACTTCTGTGTCTTCAAAGCCACAGCTGTTTGGCATGAAGCTGTCAGACCTTGACTAGCTGTAGTTGCTGGGCATCGTGAATTGAATTGTCAGCAGAAACCAGAAATTTTTATTCATCGTGATTGTAATAAGCTAAAACACACTGGAGGTTTTTTTCCACCATGGTGCTGAATTTACACTAATTACATTATTCAGAATTGACTTTTTAAAATTAATAAATTTGATAGTAGAGTTGCTAAGGAAAAATGTCCACAGTTATTATGATTACTTTTCTTACAGTGCATTTTTAAATTACTCAGTAGCAGCACAGAGTGCTCCTACCCATGGATCGCTAATCAAATTGTCTGATTAGGTGAAATTCTAGACTTTCAGCAAAGTTTCCTCATGCCAAATTGCAGTAATAATTGTTCCATCACTTCTGCTCAAGGGAATCTCTCAAATGCTTCAGATATAATTTCATTTCTAAACTGACTGTATAATTAAATAATACAGTATAGCCAGCAGTAATCTTTCTCCATATTTAAATGTAAATATTACCAGTTACCAACAGGAGCCATAGCATCCCTAATTGGCTGTGGCTAATTATATATTATGTCTAAAAAATGTTAACATTAAGGTTGCGAAGTCAAGTGCTTAGAAGTTGGGCAATGTCAGCATTAACGTTGCCCAGGCAGCTCCAATTTCCCTGCCACTTGCTTGCATACATGCTACAGTTTTTAATTACACAGTCACACTGTTCTTTTTTTCCTCCTAAGTCCACTGCCTCATTCAGCAAACTGGTAGTAATTGCAGATTTCTTTTCATCTTCCTCGTTAAGAGCATGGCTCCAAGCCTTGTTTAACTCGAATTATCTAAGCTTTGTGCATTTTCATTCCTCTCCCCCACTGCGTTTCTATGGTGCTCTTTCCACGTCTGACAGTATATCCGACAGGGAGATGCCAGTGTCAGGTTGCCTTAACTGCCTTTTTAGGGAGAGCTGGAGTTCCAGGAATCCCAAGCCCTGTGACAGGAATGCAGGCTGCTGAAGTGATAAGACGTGGGGAATGTCAAACATGTCTGAATGAGCTGCGCAAAGACAAGGCGCTGAACAGAGAGACCCAAATCCCACCACAGGCCTCCCTAGAACACATCTATGCAGACCCATGAGGAAATAGTTTATTTTCAACCACTTTTGTATAATTAGATCTTAACAACATTCTGGGTTTATGGCTGATAAACTCTCTGTATTTCATACAAAATTGCTCATCAGCCACAAAAACTTTGGGACTGATTTTTCAGAAATAAGAGCGTTTCCCAATCTTGTTAATTCCAAGTACCACACCATACTTCTCCTGTGACAAATGCCAGATCTGCTGTAGAAGCACTGAGCTTCCTGGCTGTAACACCCTGGGCTTGAAAACTCTGTGGTGGAAAGTAAGCTGGGCCAAACTTTGTTCAAGTATTTCCTTAGCATCACATCTAGTAGATGCTGAAGCTGGGGGCATAGGCCAATTCTCCAAGACCAAATACAATCGTGGACAGATAATCCAATCAGTTGGTATTTCTTCCTTTCAATCTTCCTACAGTCTCTGTTGCCTATCCATCTTTTGCATAAATAAGTTAAAGGTCTGTATGGACAAGTCTCCCTCCTTGAGCAGCCCTGGACTCATCCCCATTGCAGCCCCATCTCGTACACAAAGGAGGTGGGGTTCTGAAGAAGAGAATAACAATTGGGGTCTTATAATAAAAAATTACATCTTTGCTTTAAAATCCACCAGCACCCCTTGTACTAGATCAAGAGTATCACTTTTTACTTTTTATGTAGTAAGAACCACTTCTACAATGAGAAGACCAGGATCTAATTCCTTCCTCTGTCTTCTTTAAAACAAGCATCAGTGATGACAGACAGTCTTGAACCAGCACTATTTCAGTGTATGTGAGTTTGAGTTTGGAGCCTTATTGATCTGCTCGCTTGCCGCATTTAGCTATAAATTTCTATTTTTTTGAAGGGCCATGAAAACCAGATTCTACCATGCAGAGCAGTATTAACCCAAGTGGAATGATTTAAGTTAGTGATTTAATCTGCAGGTCGTAATAAGTAGTAACTTGTATAGAATTTTAAATCATATTTTGATTTTTTATTTTAAAGGCTTTCTAAGAAAAAGAGGTGGGGTTTTTTTTCTTGATGGTTGATAGAGCAGCTAAGACAGTAGAACCCTTGTGTTCTGCTGAGTGATGACATTGCTGAGGGCACCACAGGGGCTTCACCCAGCCTGGGCCCTGGTGACCCCCAGGGGAAATGCAGGAGGCTCCTGTTAGCCTGCAGCTGCACAGCTGTGAGTTTGGTTTCTACTTCTGGACCTGAATGTTTGGGTTACTCCCAAATCCTGTTTTAGTTGCCTACATCCTTTCTTTAATTTCATAGATACACATTAATTTCAGCAGGTATATAGCTTGATACACAGTTACTCTGATTTTTAATTTGTTGACAAATTACTTCTTTCTTATCTACTAGATAATAGCTATTTACCCTGAACGTGTGCTCGTAAATAGAGTTAATTCACCATAAAAAAAAAACCAAACCAGTGTGTAAATATGCTTATTAGTTTCCTTAAATATGCTGTATACATAAGAAGAAAAGGTGTTTATAAAACAATTTGCATTTAACATAATTTATTAAGCAAGAGAAATATTAACTCTAGTTAATGAAATTGATGGTTCAGTTAATAAAATTGATGGACTGATTCTGGTCACTAAGGGCCATGTGCTGTATTTGATATAATTTGGCATACAAACTGTCAATCTGCTTGGACACTTTTGAATACCTCAGCAGGAATTTATCTGTAACTTTATAGGCCTAACACCTTCTGCAAATCTGTCTTAATGCCCTTTGGGTTTTTAGAATTAGTGGATCTCATCCTCTGCCACCTGGATTTTATTTACTGCAAGAGAAAAACAGCAGCCTGTTCTTCTTGATCCCTTTTCAGACTTAAACAGAGCATAGCAAACAAAGCATACAAAGCATACAAACAAAACTGAAAATCAAAGTTGCCTGAAAGCTGCTGCTGGACTCAGCGACCAACTGGTCGCTTATGTCTTACTGTCTTAATGCAACTGAGGTAGTTATTTTTCTTAACTCTAGAAAGTAAGAACCTGCATTTTTGACAGTAGGAATGGCAAGGCTTACACTACTGTTAAAAATGTAAGAAATAATGTATGTAAGTGTGCTTCAGTGTGTAATAATGTAACATCGTTGTAATCAATAACGAAACAGGCTGATCTGACATTCAGTATTATAGCAGCTTTCTACCTGATTCCATATGTAATTAAAACAAAGCAGCCCTTATTTGAAAAATATAAAAAGACTCATTTGTTGCACCATTTTAATATCATTAAATTGCTTAATAGATTATAAGAAGGTCTATGTGGAGAAGGGAGAATGGTTCAAGCCCGTATTCCAACGTAAGATTAGTGCCTGAAAAGATTAGCAGTCTGAAGCCTTCTGACTTAATCTGTTTATTCCATTCTTTTATACTATGACAAAGCTAGCTAGCTATTTGATGTGTATGCATTCTGTGTACAACCGAAAAAGCATGCCAAATATTGTTTAAATTTCTAGCAGGTAGGCACGTTCATACATTCTAAAAACAAAAATAAATTTCTGTATCTGTACATTGCCTATTGAGATGAGAGCCAAAATAATTCTTCCTGACAGCCATTTCAGCTGAAGGTGGGTAAATTGTGTAGCTTCAGGAAAGGGTTTTAGAATAGTCTAATTAGCAACTGAATTTCTGCAGTGATTTACAGTCAGCTGGTGTCTGAGGTGCAGGCTGGGTGCAGGCAGGTTGGTTCTGGCGTGTGTTGCAGCAGTGAAAACCAGGAGCCAGCATTTGCATTTCAGGGGATTACTCTGCATTCACAAACTTGTAACTAAAAAGTCATTAGCCCACTGTTTGGTTTTGAAACTGAAGCTGGGGCTAGTTCAGGGCTCATTGAAATGATTTAGGGTTTTTGCCACAGGTTTTGGGCAAGAGTCCCACTTTGAGCTCTGGACACATAAGGACTGTTTGACGGTTTGGTTGCTGAGCCCCTTAAACCTTCCAGCTCAGCACCTCTTAAATATTTAGGCACTGCTATCAGAATCTTTTCCACAAAAATCAAATTTCTTGTTCTATGTCTGCCCGCTAATTACTATTTTTGGTGAGCTACCCTGACTCTGGGCTGGCTGTTTCTGGACAGGGGGTGGTAGATTAGCGATACTCAGTATTATATTCCCAACTGAATGTTTCCCTGTTTAGGGTTAGTCATGAAAGAGTGTTTATTCCTAAAGGTCATACCACATGTTCCCAACCCTTTTTTTCCACAGCTGTAAGAGAAGATAACTTAATGGAAAGAATAGTCTTTCAAACAAGAAAGAATCCTCTTCCAAGACAGCCTTTTCACTTCCTTTGTGATCCAACAGCGTTTATAGTTTCATATTGGGTATGCTTGGGTGTCTGAAATTAAAATCAATGTTTTTCTTATTACGTGGCATACATTAGGTGTGGGGCTGACGATACCTGCAGATATGCTCTGTTTGAGTACACAAAGAACACAATTTATTGACAGCTTGGAAAGCCAGTTTGGCATTACTAATTGTCATCAGTTTTCTTGCGTACTGTAAGACTGCAGGCAACTGTTAGAAGAGAACAAGAATTTCACAGGGAAGATATCTTATTAACTATAAATAATAATTTATTAAATATACTTTGCTGTAAAAATAATTAAGTTTCACTTCAAACACATAATTATTCAGAAAGTGAAGAATATGGGGTTAGTGACAAGTAGTCTTCAAACAAGGTCTACAGTGCTAAATAAAACTAATTTAAACACATTCCAAACAAATAATCGAACTTAAAAAGACCAAATGCTACTAAATGCAAGTCAATAATAGTTCAGTGGAATGAGGTGAAGACATTGATATGTTGTGATCATAATGGCTGCCCTCATATGTGAGGGGAGAAGACACTGTGTCCCAGAGCAGAGCTGGGCTGGAAAACCCAGACAGACCTTCAACCATCAAAAAGATAATCTCCTAGCAAGGAGTAAGCTAAAAAGATTTGACCGGCATGCAGGAAGGATAACCTAAGACATTGTTCTCTCAACTCTTTGTGTTTATTCATTTACTTGAGAAGTGAAAGAGAGTTAACATATCATTCTAGCTAAGGAGGATTTAATGGGGTTTTTGTTTAAAATAGTTTAGGTGATTAAGTGAAATGATTTTATATGTAATTGATTTATAAGTATCAAGACCATTGAGGATCTTTTCCATTTAAAACTGATTTTTTTAATGAAAGAAGTATCTCAAGGAAGTTCATGGCCTTGATTCTTGATTTTTATTTTTTTTTAAATTATGGATCTCTACCTCTTTCTTTGATTCATAGATTTTAAAAGGAAAATACATATTCTTGCTTCGTCAACTCTTAAATAGTTTCTTAGCTTTGAAAGTACTCCTATATAATGAACTGAACATATGAAATAAATTACAATAAAGAAATGTTCTTCATCAGCAAAAGAGATTGTGGCTGTCAAAAAACAGTACATCAATCCAACAGTTTCTGTTTCCAAAATAAAAAATGACTTGTGCAATGGTTTTATTTCGCTTCAGGTTTCAGCAAATATTAGATATGGCTTGAACAGGTTACATTTAACTGAAAAAATATTTTTTCTGTGATCAGCCCTTAAAACAGGTTGTGATTTGTTCCAAGAGGTTTTTGGGTTTTTTTTTAGTAAGAACTGTTAGATTGGGGTTTAGATTTTAGGTATACATGTATAAAATTAATATATTAATAATCTGATACAAATTTACAGGAAGGAAAGCGGTTGTATTGTCTAGGGTAAATAGCATATATTCAAAGTGTTCTTTGTTCATAGCCCCAGGGCTTGCAGTTGTGTTTGAAACAATATCTTCACTTTCTGGGTAAGTGTTAAGCCTTGAGAAAGCAAAATCCTTGCTCAGAAGGAAAACTCCTTTGTATTGTCAGTTCTCTGCCTTTTTGATCTTTTGGGGACTTTAAAATACTATGGCATAAATCAGTCCCCCTCTTCCCTCACGTCTCTCCCCAAAGGCCAGGACAGACTCATATACTTCAGTACCATAACTTGATTATTTTTGGACCAAGAGAAAGAGGGTTGGATATACTTAAGGAAACTGCCATCTACATAAAGTCCCCCTCAGGACAGTGGCTTTACTGCCATCCCCTGCTGGTATTCAGGGATGACTCAGGACCTTTAGACTGATTCACCTGCTCTCCCCTCATTATTATTTCCTCAGTTTTGACACAATCATTGCCATTTCTTCACATGGTATCCTGTCTTGAATGTGTTGGTACTCATCCTTTTTGAGAAGATCAATCTCTCTGAAATTTTAGTTTTATTCTAGATAGCAGTAGTTGGTTCTTTTATAGGAAATAAAGTGAAAGTAATTTGACTTGATTAGATGATAGGCTTCAGAGCAGTTTTTATTCATTCCAGGACTCAGTAAATATCTGGTATTTTCCCTCATGCCTTCTTGTGGCTTCTGAGGCATTCCCTGTAAGGTGGGGCTTTCTGCTTGGTTGCCTCCTAGGTGCCGTGCATGATGGTATCACAAAACCAATCTTCTGCTAGCATGACAGCAGCCTGCCGAGATGGGGAGATACTACCACAATGTTTGTCTGTTTTCTGGGGAGTTGTGAGCTCTACTTAGAAAGAAGTCTCTGGGCAAAGCCCTTTGTCTTTGGATCTTCTTGTTTATCCCAGCAGATGGGAATAATCTGACTCCAGCCAGTTCTCTGAGCCTCACAGTGGCAAACCTGACACGATCTTCTCATTTGATTTTCATTAGGAAAGATAGACTTTATTAATGGCTATTTTTTTTTCTGTTTTATTGTGGTGACAGTGCTGTCAAACTAACAGTCCAGGGAATGTGTTAATTCAGATAAAAATTGCATGCAAAAATTTCCCGATATTTTACAGCCAGTGAAGTACTTTGTTATCGTATCATTTTTCTTTGCAACCCATATGAGGTCTGAAAGGCCTGAATGTGTCTAATTGTGTATTTACATTTCTACGTTTTGATATGCAGTGAATGTTGCAGTAGAAGGCTCGGCTACACGAGGACAGTGCTGTAAGCTAAGCCAGGGTTTGGGTTTGAAGCAGGCCATCTGTTCCGTGTTCTCCTTTGGTAAATGCCAGCTACCCTTTCCTCCTATGCTTCCTACCTGTGTGTGCTCTGGGCAGCCTCGTGGTGCAAATAAGTTGACGTTTCCCAAGGCTGTGGTCTAGCTTTGCAACAATTCATCTTTTGCAATCACACTGTAAACTTCCCCCTTCTGGAGGAGGCACCCTGTGCAGCAGGCAGATCCCACCAAGGGGCTGAGCAGGTATTCTCGGGCACATCAGATTTGTACTTAGGAGAGCACAATATTCTATTCATTTATTTTCCCCCTGTAAGAACAAGATTTGGGACTTAGACTTTCTAAAACTTCTGCAACAGACAGTTAGTACTCTTACAAAATACTCTGAGGGAAGCGAGAAGTGATATGATATCTGAAGCAAAGCAGAAGTGCCTGGGGACTCTGGAGGATTTCAGACATCACTTCCTGGCTTTGCTTTCATATTTGCTCATGAGGTACTACATTCAGCGCCAAGGCTGAGATCTTGTCCTTTGCAACACTCACAGGCTTGTTGAGGGAAGTGCAACACCAGGAACTATGAGCTTGGCGTTGTCAGACTTGTCAGAATAATTCTGTACCTATTAATTTGGCTTATGTAGGTGATTTACAAGCTTAAAAGAATGCTGCTGCCCTTCTTCACCTTTTATTGTTTCCATTACAGAGGAAATTGGTGATAGCCAAGAATTTCTTTGGCACAAAAAGCTTCAGGCATGTTTGGCAATGTCCTTGCTTATAGAACCAAGCCCAGTGGTCTTTTCAAACATCAGTTTATCCAATATCTTTGTGGTTTTCTTGTCACTAATGGGTTTTGGACAGCATCTTTCTTTTCACTTCTGGATTCTGTTTTTTTTTCCATTCTTGGGCCTCCTAATTTACAGTCTAGAAAAACCTCTTTCATCCCTACTGTCTGTGCTTTGGGCAGCTTATATCATTTCACAATTCAGACTCCAAGGAAAGGTTTCATTTTCCTTTGTATTTATGCCAAAGGAAAAGCAGCTTGCTTGCCTATCGGTGTGCCATAGCCTCTCACCTTTGCCTATAACAATAGGTAGAGATTGCTATTAGTAGTGCTCATAAAAGCCTTTAAAATTGAATTATTCAATGGGAAGATCACTGAACTTGCAAAATCACTCAGTGTCAATATCAATTAGCTAATGAAAGGACTGGACATTTTACATTTGCTCTCAAGGAATTTATTCAATCCAGTCAGAAATGCTGGGCAACCTATGATAAAGCAAAGCCATAGAGAAAGCTTATAAAACAAATCACTGGTAGAATTAAGTGTATTCATTTCACAAAACAGCACGACTCATCTCCTATGGCCTGGACCAAAGCATGGGATGTACATAGGTTATAAAGAAGCAGCATGGGATTAACATGGACTTCTTAGTACTTGCGTATAGGCACATTCGAGGTAAGGTGTAAAATATTGACAGTGCAGTTCAGTGTCCTGGATTGCAAAACAATCTCCAGGCAGCTGGAAATATCACTGGTACATTGGCAGCTCAGTTCTTGTAAAGCAGTATGCACAGATTCAGCACTTGAAAGCTTTACAACATCTTTTGTAAGGATTAGATCAAAGACCAACTGGTATTACCAAGCAGGAACTCAAAATCCATGACTACAATTCAAACAAATTAGATAAAATGTTCTGACAATAGCATATGTTACCAGGAATGCTTGAATAGAGAATGTAATGTATCAGTCAATTAAAATCAGAGTATGCCAGCAGAGATCCTGGAGATTTCTTCATTCCCTTACACCTTCTCCACTTTACTTGTCTGAGCAGTAGCATAAAAAGATCCACACTTGATGTGTTCTGACCCAAACATTAACAGGACTGATAATGCTTCAGAAGAAGGTACAGGTAAGCAGAATTATTAATTTAATATAAAATCTCAGCACAGTGGTCTTTTTGGGACATAGCTATGAGAACACCATAACCAGATTCACACTCAGAGAAAACTGGGTCTGGAAAGGACCCCAAAAGCTCATCTAAGCCATCCTCCTAAGGTTCATGCCAGATTCAACTTGGCCGAGATTTTTCCAGGATATTTAATTAATCTGTACTGAATAATCTCTGGTGTTGAAGACCTCACATGACCTCACCTGTCTTCCCAGGCAGCCTCTTCTACCATTCTCACTGTTAGAAATCTTTTCCCAATGTCCAGCCCCAAACATTTGTGCTGCAGTTTTCTTTCTTGTCTTCCATACTTAAAACTGACCTTACCATAATGCTGGAAGGAAAGTGGGAGAAATAAATGAATCATAGAATCATAGAATGGTTAGAGTTGGAAGGGACCTTGAAGATCATCGAGTTCCAACCCCCCTGCCATGGGCAGGGACACCTCCCACTAGAACAGGTTGCTCAAAGCCCCATCCAGCCTGGCCTTAAATACCTCCAGGGATGGGGCGTCCACAGCTTCTCTGGGCAGCCTGTTCCAGAGCCTCACTACCCTCACAGGAAAGAATTTCTTCCTAATATCCAATCTAAATCTCCCCTCTTCCAGTTTAAAACCATTACCCCTTGTCCTGTCACTACACTTCCTGACAGAGAGTCCCTCTCCTAAATGGATTTATTTTAGGGGTAGGAAAAGCACTTTTTGTAGGTGCAGCTTTTTCAGGCAAAGCTGAGTTTTTGTGGGTACCATTTCTGTATTTCTGAGAGACTGGAGTGGTCTCTTTCAGCTAAAAACTGCACATATTGGCACAGCTGTCCCTGCAAACCATTGCCAGAATAAATGTTACCTAAGCACATGTTCAGGTAGTGTCACAGTTTTGTATATTTGGCTTCACACAAACATTACTCTGTATTTAATTTCAGAGAAGTTCTGAGCTAATGTCCTGTAAGAAGTGAGACTGGCAGGTCCCTTTTGTGTGAGTCCTTCCTTCACTGGACTAATGGTCCAGAGACTGAACAAGGCAGTGTTTAAACTAAAAATGTGTTAAGGTGCTAAATATTGATAAAATGATAAAGTGTGCATGACACTCACTGTATTGCAGGAAGATATGCTGGCCAGAGACATTTAGAAGCAAGTTGTATTCATGTATAAATTTTTCCAGAGAGTGTTCTTGGACAGGCCCTGATCCATCAGGATTTGTGAGAACCGGAGTTGTTCTTGCTGCTGTGAATGACTTTTCCCAGTTGAATGAATGACATTTCTTTGGTTTTGGCTGAAGAGGTTTCTAGACAGCACTGGTGGAGGGGGTGACGGTGTAGTTACACATTGTGAGGACTTAGCAAAAAAGCCATTTTAACTCACGATTCTGATAACTGCAGTTCAGCACCTGGCAGAAATCTTTGTGTCTGTATCCACATCTGCTCATTTCATGTATGGCATGCAGAGTTTCAGAGCAGATGTTTATATTTCAAAACAAGCTGCTTATATTTTTCCTTCACCCTTCCCTTTATACATGGACAGAAACATTCCCTCTTCTGTGGGTTTTCAGAAGCACTTTGTGTCTGGATATCTCTGTGTCCAAATAGAGAATAAAGAATGTCTTAAGGAATGCAGAGTGATGCCCATTACACTGACATCAAGGATATGTTTTTGCCCTTCTCACTTTAGTCTGAGCTGAACACCCATTAAAATACGATGATGCACATATACAGCAATCTTGCAGTAACTGCTGCAATATGCCCATGTTTTGAGTTCCTTGTGTTATGGTTTCAGCATGTGATGTTTGTGTGCTGCACTAGCCCACATTTTCTGGTGTTATCTTTAACTGCTGGCAAACATTTCTAAAGACTGTAACGTTTTTGAGACTTCACCGATCTTGATTATTCAACCGGGTCAACCTTTGGGCTATGACTCAAATGTTTCTGAAGCCATGTCGGTGGAAAAATCATGGACTTGCTTTCGTCTCCTCCCTGGCGTATACACTATCACCTGGAAACTGACAACTCAACATCTGGAAGAAAGTCCCTACCAAACTATGAAAAAGCATTTAAACCAGAGACTTTGTTTGCTTAGAGACCATGAGAGAATTCTACTGATTTGTACAAAGCAGTATTTGTTGTGCTCCATTTCTATGTGTTTTGACATATCTTTTTTACCATAGCTGGTATAAATGAGCACCATCAGTGAAAACAAAAGGCTTCTTAAAAATTCTTGAGAACTTGGCCACATCTCAATGACTTTTTTAAGAAAAACAAACAAACAAACAAACAAAAAAAACCAAACAACAACAACAAAACCAACAAACCAAAACCCAAAACTGAAAACAAACATGTGCATAAGTTACGTTTGTCCTGGCATTGTAGCTAGTGGGAGTTCAGCTTGCCTTCTAAGAGTACTACAGAACAGATTATTTTAGAGCTTGGGGATTTTCCTTTAGTATTATAGTATTTTTTGATAAATTGGGGCTATCCTCTCTAGACAACACTGGTGTTTATCCATGACCCTTTCTGCAATGCAGGACAGACTTGGCTAAGACATCTCACTGTTTTAAGGATCTAAAAATAACACATGGGTTCCATCTGCCTGCCACGCATAGGCAGAAAGCAGCCTTCTCCCTTCAGCCACTTGATGTTATCTTCAGCCTCAGGATGTTAAACTTCAGCCTCAGGATGTTATCTGACTTCTTCTTAAGACCCAAAAATATTTTTTAATAAAGTAAACCTTGCAGCAATTGTAGAGTTCCTGTCACTTATTTCCAGCAGCTTTATTAGGATGAATTTGTATTTGATCTGGTGGTCAGTTTTCCCAGTGAGTTTGATGATGGTATCATGGAGTAGCAAATTTCACAAGATCATTTTTATTTTGTGCTGTATTTTCAGGGAAGAAATTCAGTTTGCACACCGTTGGTTTTTAAGAGATATTGGCAAAATGGGTGAGAAGTCACTGGAGCATCAATACACATTGAACTTGTAGGTGTGATTTTAGGTTACGTGAAAACCATTCTTGTTACAGAATGAATGCTAGAGCATCACTGCCTGTATCACACCCCTTCCAGGATTTCTGAAGAATTCCCTGGTACTGTTATTGCATGACAAGTACAGTCAGCATGAGCTAGGGTTGTTTGTGCAGATGGAGACACTTCTGGTACCCTAATTAATCAAAAGATAAACATAACTACTGCTAGAGTGTAAGTAGAGTTTCTGAAATACTGAATAACATATATTAGTAAAGGGGTGCTTTGCATCACTGTAACTTGGTCAGGATGCTCTCCTAGCATTAGCTTGTCACCCTGGCAAAATTTGTGTTTTGCTCTCTTGCCACCTGCTCATTATAACTGAAGTGTGAGACACAAACATTCTGCTTCTGAAACACTAAATAAATGCAATTTATGAAGAAGTGTGACTTCTCCACAAACCATTAATAAAATAAAAAAAAAAAATAAATCCCACACCTACCACCAAAAAGCTAAAATGTTTTAATTTTTTTATGTTTATTTTTAGTCTTGGAACTGAACCAGATGATTTTTCCCACTTACGGAACTGTGCCAGATCAGCAAAACCTTCATACTCCTGAATGGGTGGGTACCTCTTTACTTTAACTATGACTACCTCTACTTTTTTCTCATATAGATATGTAACAGTCAGTAGCTGTTCCAGAAGACTGGCATTCCTTTGCCAGCACATGCAGTTCATCCGTGTGAATGAATTTGAGCTGCTGTATCTCTGTTTCCCTAAAGGCACATGAAGTCGTTGACTCAGATGTGACCCAGAGACTCCGGTTGACACAGGCACTTGACTTCATTAAAAGTGACTAATGTATATTCACTATATACTGATACACACTCTATACACACTCCTCTCTATTTATAAACACATATAGATTCTTATACACTCAGGTAACAGGTGGTTGGCATGTGAGTTCAGCATTTTTACAGAAACCTTGGAGACACCAAGAAATTCTTTACTCCAGTCAGAAACTGAAGCAGCAAGAATGAAAAAGACCTGGAGATGTCCAGTTCCTTTATCCAAATTTCAGGTTCTCCAGCTTGCCTGATGTTTTCTGCAGCTAATAGGCTTCTGACTATAGCTCAAGGTCACCTGCCTCAGATCTCTTTTATCTCTTAAGTGTTGGCCAGCTGACCCCAACAAGCCCTGCCATGGCACAGGCTTTACCAACCTGGCGCCCAGTTGGCATGCTGATATGTCCAATTTTATTTTTTTCCCCTAGAACAGCACAAGTGTGGTCTGCAGTTGCACAAAGAGACAGCTATTAGCTTGGATTTTAAAAAAAAAGTGTAAAATCATGTACTTATCCTAAAACTAATAGGGCAACTCCATATACACCAAAAAAGCCTGTCATGTGTTTCCTTACTCTAATGACAGAGGTTAGTGTCACTGGCTTTGGGTGTGTTCTGGTTGTCTTTTCTACTAAAGCTACCTCTACAGGTGGAGCAGTGTTACAGGGCAACAAAGCATAAAGAAACAGGTCCAACAGTGTCAAGAATTGCTCATTGGACCAATTAATTTTGAGCACCTAAGAGCTTCATGACAGTTTTCACATAAAGAAATCTCTCAAGAAAGTACTGTAATGGTGCCACCAAGCAATGAGAGCTGGAGTTGATTCCCAGTCAGCCCAGTCTAAGGGGTCAATTTAAACTATCAGCTGCTTACACGTAACTTAACCTGTCTATGCATTTCTTTCGCTGATGCCTTTTAGATCCTACTTCAGGAATGACAGCCTGCTACTGCTGCTACCAGTTACCCCTTTAGCCACTCCAGAGGAGGTCTGTGTTACAACTGCAGAGGTCCGGGTCTTGCCAGTTTCTCTGTCCATAAAGGAATACATTGCTTTCTTCATATAACTAGGAGAACATACAATACAATGAAAAATGACCTAAAGAGTTAAGAGATGCAAATCAAACATTCATATTCAGGGGGGTGAATTAAGCCTGCCCTGACTTATATGTAGATATTATGACTGAAGCTGTTTAGATAATTTATTCTTCAGCTTGACCATCAAACTGACAGCTAATTTGATTCATATCAGACTGAAATGGGAAGTAGAATCATAAAAGATAAAGGCAAAGCATTGCTGTAATAGTAGAGCATTTCAAAAGCAGTGTAAATGAGGGAAAGGATTCAGTCTTTATTGCACCAAATCGCACCAAAGCCTTGGAAAGCTGCTGTAGCAGCTTTGCTGGCAGAGTACTTGTCATAGGTCTAGGTCAGGAGAAGTTATTCCTACCTCAGCTGTAGGAAACAAATACCCAAAGCACGAGGAAGTGAGTTTCCTTCTGAAAGCTGGATACTTGCCCCTTGCCCCTGCCCCAGCATTTTGCAGCAGGGTGTTCTTGGTTTCAAGCTGATTCAGTCTCAGGAAAATCGTTTAAAACATTTTTTGTAACATGAAATGGAACTAAGAGCTTCCATTTCCCGAGTGCCCTGACTAGGGTGTTATAAAAATCCTTCTTCGTCTCTCCTTGTGGTCCAATGAAATTTTTTTATTGTATTTATAGGAAGTGAAATAGCATCAAAACAGCTGGAATGTCATATACCTTGTGGTTAGAACAGTCTCCTCTGAGCAGTCTTGGTAGAATTTATTTTTATTTCTACTGAAAATCAACTGTCAAAATCAATTTTTATTTTTGGTTCCTCATATTTACCAGCAGTGGTAATTTCTGCTCAGTTTTAGCAGCATCTTTTCTGCACTGCTCTTTCCAGATCAAAATCTCCTTGTTGGCCACTGGGCAGTTTCAATGGGCTAGAGGGTCCAGAAAGATAAAATTGAGATCTAGTGAGTCTGTTTGTGAAATGGATAAGTGCTAATTGTAGCTAGAAATGGAAAGTGAGCAGAAGCCTAATCTTAAATGATTGACTAGAAGGGAAGTACTGCGCCTGTTGTCTAAACTTAGACCATGCTTTGCAGCTGGAAGCATTCTGGAAATTTGATTTAATTTTGCAAGTTGTCCTGGAGTAGCCAAAATTGCATACGATACTGGCTAATGGAAATGGTCCTGTTCTTCTTCTGGCGCTGTCTTTAATTACAGGATCACATGCTAAGTTTGCCTTAAAAACCTCATCTCATCCAGCACACAAGCAGGACATTAACCTCCAAAAAGCCCAAATTCTGTGAGGATGCTGTTTGTGGTACTTCTGCAAGGTGTAAATGTGGCAGGAAATTGCAGGGGAAAAAAATGAAAGGTTCTTACGAGTAGACAAACTGAATACAGTCCTAGATAATTAGATTTTGTCTCTGCTGCTGCTTTAGGGTTCTGAGCAAGACTTGCAAAGTCACATTCCAGGTTTGGTTCATTTCCTGAGTGTGAAAGGGGAACATCTGTGACCCTGTTTGCATTTGTTCAAAATAGTCACATTCGGACCTGAAAGTGAGTGTATTGCTTTTTGAAGAGAGAGAATTGTTGGGCTTTGTGGAAAGATGTTGCTGTCCCGGTGTGTCAAGCTAGAGCTCTAAATTTAGGAGGCAGTCAACAGTTTTTGGCATTTATCTCTAGAAGTCTTGTGTAAGCACTGTTAAAATGAGGGTTACACTGTGGGGGAATCTTGTGAAATTAAATTTCTCAATATTTGTAAAATATTTGGATTCTAAGAGAAGAATACCATAGGCATACCATGATAGACATCCCCATTTCAGGTGTTCAGGCTTTTTAGATGAGGTGTAACAAAAAAAAAATACATTGAATAAAGAAGATAAGAAGGAATAGTCCCTAACTGCTACAAGGAGGGCAGAAATATGGCATGTGATTGTGCAATTAAATAATGTATCATACACAATGCCTACAAGGCAGACAAAACTGCATAGGCAGCCTTAATTCAAGGATTTTTCCAGCTCTCAGATGTTTATTTTGCAGTCTTACCTGCTTTATAGGTAGATAGTCTGAATTTGGATGTAAAAGTAAGATTTATTTTGAGAATCAACATCTGGAGAGGAGGGGTTAACTTCTTCAAATTGTCTGTTACTGCTGCCCCTCAAATACAATTTCTGCAGCAAGAAGGCTTCAGGGAAGTCTAAAAGAGTTAATTTCCAGCTCCTGCATCCAGAAAAGGATGGGAGACTCTGAAAAGCAGGTCTTCAGCAGAGTACTGCCTTCACCTTTCTTTAAAAGCAAGGACACGTGGTCTTTCTCTAATGGGGAGTGACTGGAATTCCTTCTGCTGCCGGCAGCAACGTGACGCTCAGTCAGGAAGTCAAGTGGGTGTCTGGTCCAAACTTAGCTCAGGAGACAAGGCATCCCGATGCCTGGCCGGTTACCAACCGCTTTCTGCTGACAGAAATGTATGACTGTAATGATGCCCCACATTTTTCCTATTGTATGTTTTCAGTTTCCATTTATTTCAGTTTGTTATCACAAATTTCTTCACATCTTGAAGAAATGAAAGAAAAAAAATAAACCCCCTTGTACTTGCCAATAATGTCACTGTTACTAAAAACAGAACTAAAACAGTTCTCTGTTGTTATTAGCAAATATGAGTCACAAGAAAAAATGTTAAAGGCACAACAGTTTTATGGCAGACCAACATCAGGATGTGGGATGCAAATAAACTTATATCTTCCAGAAGTAAATGGTTATGTTGGTCTTAGTGTGACAATGTTGTCTCTATTGATCACTTAGAAACAAAGTAGTAAAAGATCTTCTTATATAGCTGTGTTAGGAAGAAGAACTTTATATTTCTGTATTTTCTCCAGGTGACTTCAAAGCACTTTAAAAATAATCACTATTTGTTTCATTGTATCCTGGGAATATAATTTCCTTCCTTATTATTTACTTGTTTCCCTGAGGCCTGTAGTTAGAAATAACTGTGCTCCTAAACAGGGCTCGGAAATTTCCACCTGTGTAAAACCCACAACTGAAGTGTAACCTGTGGGTCCCCCGCAAGACTGTCACCATGCTCAGGCAGGAGGATTTTTGCAGGTTCCTGTCCTCAGAAGCAATGTTACACAGGCTCTGCTCTGCTCTCTTGTTTCCCAGGACTGATTTATTCCCTGGCACGCTGCAGGAACCTTTTCTGAAGCCTATCTGAAAGTTATGTGAGGTCACAGACAAGTAGTTTATCCCTCCAGTAATGATTACATTTGGTGCTATTGACAGTCACACCAAAGACTCATGCAGACAAAATAAAGTACTTCTTTTATCCTTCCAGTTAGATAAGTTATTCCTGCGGAATCTCTTGTTATTTTAAAAAATACAGCTTACAATACTGTGTACGTTCAGGGTATAGGAAACAATAAACAACTACAATTCCTGTGCACGTATTTTTCTTCATGCTTGTCTCCGTGCTGCCCTTCCCACTATTATCCCCGCTGTGTGTTTAACGATATAATGCCCAGAGAAGCCTGGAGAAGTGAAAATGGATTTTATTGCCATGCCACCAGTTTTTCTCCCCCGGCACCAGAGAATCGCTTTTGCTGAAGGGAGCTTCTCACTAGCATGATCTCCTTTCATCTTCTGCTGCAGGCGTCACATGTAGCCATGGCTACAGAAATGGTCTCAAGAGTTCGACACGGCAACTCCCCTTAGATACCAGCAAGCCTGGCAATACGTGGGGAGGAGCACAAGGTAGTCTCCCTCCTGAGAAGCAGCTCTGAGTCAAGGGGCTGAGGGGCCACTCGGAGCCAAACTGCTTACCTCAGCCTTTACAGCTGTCCATGGAGGGGCAAGTACATCTTCATGTCCTGCTTGTACAAGCGCCACTCTGTCCTGAGGTCTGGGAGAGCAGATGCTGTTTATTGACGACTGCTTGTGCTGGATTAACAAAGAACACGGGAAGATCCTTCCTTAGTCATCTGCCAAGGTGTCCACAGGTGGCCAGAGTTGGGGAGAATAAAGAAGTGTGTAAGATGGGGAGGGGGGGCTGCATGGAAAAGGCTGCTCAGGGCTGGGTAGGGACCTTCAGCATGACTGCGTCAGTGTGGCATGGTCCATCTCTGGCAGAATTCCAACAACTGTGCCTTCATCACCTGGTAGTGAGGATGCAAGCAACAGGTCTGTAGACACCTGTAGACAGGTGTCCCTGCCCATGGCAGGGGGGTTGGAACTCGATGATCTTCAAGGTCCTTTCCAACTCTAACCATTCTATGATTCTGTGATTCTATAAGAATTTGGTGCTGAGGAAGTGGTGGCTGCATTATAGGCATTTCTGGGCTTTTTGTCACTGCAAGCTACCTCCAGTCTCATTCCTTGGAGTGACGAGCCGCTGATATTCACCTGATCTGACCCTGCTCTGAACTGAAGCACAGAGGTACACTCGCATGAACATGGCTGTGTTGCCTCCAGGCTAACCCACATAAGTGTAACCAAACAGCTTTCTCCACTGCCAGACCCTCCCCTCCTTTGGATTCCTTTTGTTAACATAGCAGCTAATAGTTTCCTGCCTCTCGGTGGTAGGCAAGCAGCTGGTTGTACAGCACTTGGAGGCTTCAGAAGCTCTGTGGAGTATATGCTAAATATAATTAGTGTTTTACACCTAAATGTATTATTTTTATTTATTTATTTATTAATGGTGTTAATCAATATTAACCTGCTATCCACTAGAGTATTACTATAACATTAGAGTGCACAACTGATTGCCTCTGTCAGTACTTAAAATGTGATTATGCCGAGGCTAAGAAAATTAGAAAATGCAATAAATAGATCCTGCATTTCTTTCTTCCACAACAAAGAGGTATCAATGGGCCTGTTCATTATTTCGGGTTATCATTTGCTACTGATACTTAGGAAAAAAAAATGTATTGGAATTTCAGCCCCCTTAACTTATGAGTCTGCTCACACAAGCTTGTGTGCATTTGTATCATAATAACATTTGTAATACTGTCAAATAATACTTTTTTAAAAACAAACAATGTCTCAAAGGAATTATTAACTTCAGAGTACAGCACATCTTTTTTGGTTTCCAGGCTTCTTTTTCCCCTGGTAATTCTGTTGAATAATATATGATTTTTCATTACAGACTATCCAGTAGGGATTACAAGATACACCGCACATCTCAGTTTATGTGGCTGTCAGAACCTTAACTATTAGATTCCATTTGCGTTTTACATCTTACTTTTAAGTGAGCAAGCCTTAATGTTACATTACAATTTATTTGTGTGGGTCTTGATCTTTTAAGTACTGAGGCTTAATGAGTCAATTCTTTATTATTTTATTGATATATAAAGTGACCATGGATAAGTTAATCAAAAAATGCCCTTGTGATTAAAAGCAATAGAGGTTACATTTAAGAAATAAGCTTTGTAAGTATGAACTTCTGTGTATCTGGACTCATACAGTCCAGTATTGATTAATCTTTCAGCTATATTCCATTATATATATGCATAGTTTGATTTATATA
>VZRU01014366.1:78811-115607 GCA_013398155.1 Pedionomus torquatus
TATATATAAAGGTGTATATATATGGTAACATGTATATTCTCATGTGCATGAAATCATGTATGTAAATTAATGAGTCAGAATGTTGATTAACAGGCAGTCTTTTGTCTGGGTATTGACAATCCAGTTAAGCCAGTCATTACTACATTATATACAATTTTTATAAGGTTAAAAAAGACTATGTTTAAAGGAAAATTACTTAAATGATGAAGTTATGCAATCACAAATTATGATAAAAACTTGTTAGATCAAAACTTGATCTGATGTTTGTTCTCTGCCATTTCTTTCTTTTCTATCCTGTAGATAGGTCATATAGGAAAAAGCTAAAAGCTATAGTGAAAAAACCTCAAAACTATTCTTATTTTTATGCTTTCAAGTGCTTGAATTTCACAACTAAACTCTATCTCTTTAAATGGAAGTTATTATAAAGCTGTTTCTAAGAAGCAAAAAACAAAGAAACCCAATTACAAAAATCTCCTGTTTTACTCAGTGGCACTTCCCCTCCTGATTCATCACAGGGTTTGGGCTCTGTATTTCCAGTGTTGTAACATGGAGGAATTTTAGCCCTGGCAGAAGCCTGTAGGGGTCCCGAGGGAGAGCAGTGGCCACAGGGCTGGACTCTGTCTGGCCACTGTCACCTCCCCACGTCCTCTCTGTTGTTGGCCCCCAGTAAGGGTTGTTGGCAGTTGTTGATGCTTTCCTCCCGACGGGAGCCTGGTCAACATGAAATCCTGATGATTAAGTTTTGGATGAGACTGGAAATGGTGGCAGTAGGGCTGCATTTTACACCCAGGGCTAGTCCTCAGTAGCAGGAAAACTTGTCAGGGTCAAGCCTGATTGCTTGATGGGCTTGTGCCACCTCTAACTCTCAGGAATTTAGAAATTCTCATCTTTGGGTGATAGAGATGTTCAGTGTCACTATGGTCTGGTGATGCCATCTGAAAGTTTAACACATTTTTTTTTCCCCTAGAACTTTATTCACAGTGTGCAGGTGTATGTCAATTTGGTAGCTGCCTAGGTAGCTTCTTAATCCTAGGCTAGGTTGTGAAACTTGCATAGAATATATGTGTATATTGGGCATATGTCAGCACATACGTATATATATGCATGTATGTATGTCAGCAGCTGCTTGCTGTCAGGTTTGCCACAAATCTCTGAGCACAGGTGGGATTCAAAGAGAACTAACTGAATAAGGCCTCTTTGCAGCAGATCCTGGCCTTTACAAATACAACATTTAAAAAAAAAAAAAAAAAAAAAAAGTGAGTTTAAACTCCCCTGAGTTTACTTAAAATATGGAAATTTTGTCATAATTATGGGGAGACACATCTTGGTCGACTGCTTTGACTCAGACAATAAACAGTAACAACACAGTCTACAGGGAGAGGTTTAGAATAAAACTCCTGGGAAATTTTGTTTTGGAAACACTGACAAGTGTGGTTCCTAAAACACCTTGTGCTCCCTGGAACTGGGGTGTTCGTGACTGAAGACTGGCATTCTTCTCAGTTTTACCACAGTTGGAGAAACACCATTTCAGTCTGCACCCCATAACCACTTTTCCATGTGCCTTTCTGTGGACCAGATATCCCAAAGCTCCCAAAGCTGGACCTGACATACCTTATGAAGTTTGGTCTGCACTGACAAGAAAATATCAGGGATGGGGTATTTGGGAATCTTTTCCATGTCCTCAAAGGCAGAGCATGTTTGGAAGACTGTTGTGGGTCATTTTGCCTGGCCACCCTGCATGCCCAGCCGTCTGGAAGCCAAGACTCATCTGTATCAGAGTCTTGCCAGCTTTGGGAATTTTACTATCTCTAATGCAATGCTGAGACCCATTTTGGATGTTTGGTATCTGTTAACTTCAGTGGTACTGCCATCATTAACACCATGGATGGATCTGGCTAAATACCTGAGGGTTTGGTGCTCATTAAGTGACAATTCGGATGACATTGTAGCTATATATTACCTAAAAGGAGGGGTTGTTGTGTGTGATAGTGCCCTCAGAGTTCTCTAAAAACTACAGAATCATTACTCGAGGATTCAGGTTCCCCTGTCGTCAGTGTGTCTGTATTGTTTCACACATGAAATAACAGATTAAGATGTTATTAGAGGATATGACAATCTATCTTACCTTCCTCTGGGGAGCAGGTAATGGCTTATGGATATATTAATCCTTTTGATTTTGGCATATATTATAACATGATGGATATGTGGCATACAACAATGTTTTTTGCTTGCTGAGGTGTTGTGAATAAAAAGAGAAATATATCCTCATTTTGGGAATTCATCTGCAGCCTGGTCATGTTCTTTGTTCTCTGGGCAATGCTGGGTTTGGGTATTAAGGTGCATGAAACTGGGCTTAATGTTTTGGGGTTTTTTTTTAATTGCAGAGAGGCTTAAACTTCTGGCAGGTAAGGGGACAGATGGAAGTACATTAATTCAGAGAATCCCATCAGGTAAAACTGTATCTTATAGACAATCTAACACTGTATATATGATGGCATGCAAATTACTTGACAGATGAGAATGATGCTGCATCTCAATACTTCTCCCAGTGCCAAAAGCTAATATGCTATTTTGAAAAAACAAAGTTAGGTCAAAGTTCTACTGTCCTTATGTCATGCAGAGATGTCTCAAATGTTTTTGGGTTTTTTTCCTCCATTCTACCCAGTGCTACTTTTGTTATCACTTTGGTCTTTGTGTTACATGAGTCTGACACGATGTTTCTCCGTTCACTGAAATACTGTGCAACAGGAACCAAGTAAGGAACTGACAAGTAAAATTCTTCACATTAACCTATCCTACTTGTCTTCCAGGCTGATTTTGATGACAAGCCTGACTCCTTGTTCTTCAGTGATGGGCAGCGAAGAATTGACTTTGTTTTGGTGTATGAAGATGAAAGCAAAAAAATGACTCATAAGAGGAGTGATCGTAAAAAGCAAAAGGTAAGTCATTTTCAGTATAAATCTGAGTCACTTGCTGGGTGTTAAGAGCTATGGCCAGCAAGGATAGTGCCCTCACCAAGAAAACCAATTACATTGCCCTGTCCTTGGAGTACTCTTGAGAGCTGGGAGACTGAAGCCCATCTAACAGAGCAGGGAACAGGAGTGAGCTCAAGCCAGTAGGTTGCTGTGTGAATGGACAGAGCACTGCACATTGTGCCAGTCAGTGTTAGGTAACCTCAGAGCATCCTCCTGGGAGGGAACCCTTCAGGAGATGTGAGCAGAAAAATCTGGTATCCAGTTCCCAGTTAGAACTAGACATTAAGATTTTCAGACTAGGGCAATTTCTCCCTTACCATTCCCTCCTTTGACAATTCAGCAGCTTGACCCTCCCTAGGATCTTGTAAAAAATTTCTGATTCAGGCCAAGGACTGCTTGATGCTCCTTAGCAACTATGAATGACAAACATATATTATTTTTAACTATTATTTTCAAATTATTTTACTAGGTCTGTCAGTGGACTTCATCCATTATGGTACTCAGGGCCACAAAAATAAGCTCAGCCATGCCACTGAGCTATTTTATTTGTGAATTGCCTTAGAAATATCCATCCATGGGCCTGTAGTCCCCTTAGCATCTGCAGTCTCCCACCCACCCACTTCCTTCTCTGATTTAGCAACTCCCCATGTTCCAAGCAGCAGCCTCTGATAGAGCCAGGCAAGGACAAAGATATCACTGAAAGCAGATATCATGGAAAAACATATACAAATAATGATTTGCAGTTAAGAAAGAGAAGAGTAGGAGTAAAAAGGCCTGCAGCTAAGCTGGTTGATATTCATTACACAGTGTTGTGGTTGGCATTAACGGAGCAGCCATAAGGAATGTGGTTAGTAGGGTTTGAGGAAGTTCTGCAGTGGGTGGATGTTGCATTACACATCATCACAGGATTGGCAATAAAACTTAATTGAAAGAGGTAATTAGAAACAAAAAGCTGCCCCTTTGGAAACAATTGTTTTTATCAATTAACATTTTACATTTATGTTTGTAATATTTGGCCATTGCCCAACTGTACTCTAAAAATATAATGACTGTCTTTTCCAAACTGTGATGGAAATGAAGTGTGAGCAATGGATTAGTATTTTTAGTGCAGCATTGATGTTAGGACATTAGCTGGAATGAAACAATGAATAATTAGACCAGGAAATTGTGGGTAATGGACTAGGTGCTTGTAAAAAAAAAGTTTGGTCTCAAAGGTCTCAGTCCTACAAAGGTACTAAGTCTGTGGTGTGCTGAGGAAGAGGAAGCAGTCTACCTTCATGCAGCAGATGTGAGAAAAAGAGTATATCAGAGTAATGATCAGATAAGGTAAAGACTGACTGGCTGGGAAACAGCTCTGTGAAAGAGGCCCTCATGGTCTTGGTGGACACCAAGCTGAAAAAGGGCCAGCTGTATAGCTGACAGAATTACAGCCAAGAGGTTGAGGCATATGACTGGGATGATGTGGATTTATCATAAGGAAGCTGAAAACAGCAGTGATAGCAGTTTTCAGAGCCATGATTTACATGGACAGGGAGAATCTGAAGCTGTAGGGGTACTGCAGAAGCCATAGGCAAGAACTTTGATACTGGGAATGTATATGGTGCTGAAAGGGCAATAAAAAGCACAGAGACAAGGATGAAGAAGTGGCAGTTACAGAGGACTTCCAAGGATGAGAACAAAGGATACAAGTGTGATGACACTGAGCCGGAGAAGAAATGAAAAAAATCCAAAGCTGACCATGAAACAAACAAAACATTACATGTCAGGTAAAGTACCAGAGGGCACTGTAAATTGGAGGAAGGAGAAGAGGGAGCGAGGAGAGTGTTTTGTTCAATGAGTCTATCACAAAGCTGAAACGCGTCACCCAGTCATAACCAAACTCCTGTGAGACAACTCAGAAGAACTGACTCTCTTCCTCTAATGCCTCACATACAGGTATCATCAGCTGAGAAATGCACTCCTTTTATCTGTTTTTGCAGCAACAGACTTTTAAAATATGAATAGATGTAAGCTTTCTAACTTTTTAGGATGGGATAGATGCAGGTCAGTTCCAAGTACACAAACACTTTAGTCATCTCAAAGACACAAAGGTTCTTCATTTCACTTGAGATATTTTGCTATGTGAGTTGAGGAAGCTGTATGTGCTGCAAAGCTTCATTCCCTAAGCAAATGCTGCATAGACTGCACTGATAATGCTTCTCTTCCTGTACCTCCTCCTGAGTGGGATGCAGGACACTGCCCTGGCACCTACCTGACACTCATACTGTGAGTGAAAGGAGAGAAACTGAGCAACAAAATAAAATAATATGAATAGAACCTGAAATAATATGAAAATAATATTAATAGAATCTGAAAATAAACAAAGCATGTACACCTTATGTCTGAGATGGAAAGGAAGGTGACATTTATGATATGGTTTTGCATCCTTGGAATGCCAAGGAGGGAATTAGCATTTTAGCCTACCACAGTTCCCAGAGTGGTGTGGGGAGGATACTGCCCAAGGTACAGGTTTCATTGGTACTGGCATAAAACATAGCTGATAGCTTGTCTTTACTGATGACGGTTTTTTATTTGGTTACAGTTTTTTTCTGCAGCAAAAGACTTCTACACTTGTGATGATATACAAGACATCAAAATGAGGAGTATTGCCATTTACTGTCAGCTTTAAATACTGCATACTGTCTGTCTGTCTTCCCTCAGTGATTAACTGAAAATGCCAAATTTTATAAGCAGCATATTTTGTAATTCAAGGTGTTTTAAGCCTGAATAGGTTTCTTGCTTGTGCTACTTTTCCTTTGACTCTCTTGACAGTTTTATAGAGCTATTATCCAGACGCTTATTGTTCACAGAATTTGGAAATTACAGAATAGCAGATCCAGTGAAATCTTTTCTTCTAGGGTGAAATTCTCACCTCACTGGGGTCAGAAAAACAGACCTCAACCTCCGTAGCCAATTTAGTGGATTCAGAGAAATGAGGCATGGATCCATCTATTCTTCTCCACCAAGAGAAGAATGGGGTTCTGGGACCATCATTATATTCTATTTGAATGACTTTCTGCCCTTTTTCAAGAGTATTGCATAGGTGTATTAATTAGCAGCACTCTTGGGAAAACATCTCAAGAGAAGACAACACACAGTGGTGCTCTGCTCCCTTCATTTTCATGTGTTTCTGAAATCTGCTATAAAGGAGGCAAAGTCACACTTCTGAAATAACTTGCTTATGAAAATTTCTAACAATTCACAGATTCAAAAGTCAGCATATAAGGTACATATATGCAACTCATTTCAAACTCCAAACCTTTTTAAGTTGGTATACAATTAATTTTGGAAGCATTAGTAAAAATGAAACTGTCAGGAGCAGATTTTATAAACTCTACCTTGCAAGCAATTGAAATTCCTGCCCAAAGCATGTTTTTTAAACCTACAGTTTATGTACCCTATTTGTCAGAACAGGTTACCATCACAACAAAAATTAAATATCACTAGTCTTTCCAGGAATGCTCCAAAATGTCAGTTATATCTATTGGGGTCCTCCAGGAACTCATTGTTGAAAGCTAAAGGGTCAGCACCAGAAAGGTGAATTAAAAATAGATCAATGCAGAATGTCATTCTAGTCCGTCTGCTTCCCCTAACAGAAATAAACAGAAAGATCGTCAGTAATTTAAGTAGGAATGTGGGCAAAACTTTCATGTCCAGACATGAAGTAATCTGTGCTTCACATAAATAGACATTTTGTTTGGTTTATGTTTTTTTTTTCCAATTAAATGAAAACTATAATTCGTTGAGAATATTACACACATCTTTTTCATATTCTTTTTAAGTAAATTCTTTTGGAGAACTTCAGCAGGGCTAGATGTTTGTCTCCATAAGCAAATAATGAACACTCCCTGCCTCTAGACTTGTTTGGTTTAGATAGCAGCAAACAAAAAGCTTGTATAACTTAAAAAGCTAATTGAACTTCTCCCACTGTTTAGCATGAGTCAGACCTGCAGCAACAAAGCAGCACTTGGGTTTACAGAAAGAGGGGTGCATTTTATGCAGTGGTTTGAGGCAGCAGAGGATAGCAGGTTCCACATTGCCATGGTGCATCCAGCTGACCTACCCAGGAAGTCTGATAAAAAAGACAAAAGGGACCTTTGAAACTGGGAGGAGGGCAACCACTCCTGTCCTCCTGGCCTCTGCTGAATGGTTTGCTTTTTGAAGCAGTGACTCATTGAAATAAGACCTCTGTTCCTGAGCAACCCCAAACCTAAATTTTACTTCTTTGTCTAAAGGATGGACAGAAGTATGACAGAAGGACTGGAAGACAAATGGGAGTTACTCTGAAGTTACTGTGTACATTCATATGGGGCTTTCCGAACAGATTGACTAGAAGCCACTGTTGAGAGCAGGGCCAGACTGCAGCATTGCCAGTTCAGTGTGGTCATGAACCAGGTTTCTGAAAATCATGAGGCTGTCTTAAAATCAGAAGGTATCTCAGAAAACATGTGTTTGGAGTTCTTTGGGTTCACTTTCTTTGTCAGCCTTTATAGCATATTCTGCTTCACATTTTTCTGATTAGCTTCAAAGATAAGGGAAAGAAGCTTACAGAAGCAGAGCTTCTCAATCAATTAATTTCCTGATGCTGACAGATGCGACTTTCAGAAAAGCTTTCAAATAGCATCAAAGAAATGTTGGGAGCTGGCAGCTAATATTGATACAGTGGTCCTCTCCATTCCCTTTAGCCGATTTCCATGGGGGAGGCTTTGGGCCCCATGCTCTTTCTCTTACTGACTGTGATTTATCTGTTGCCTCTCAGGTGAGGCAGAGGTGGCTATTCAGGCACTCTATCCTTGTTAGTTTTTTTCCCCTGAAGCCACCAGAATATTGTTGTGGGGAACTTTTATCTTTGCACAAAATAAACTAAACAAAGATACGAGTTGGCATTCTTCTGTCACTGTTATCGAAGCAAGTGCTCCCTACCATTTACAAAACAGAGAAAAAAACTGCTAGTGGTCTGCTACCAATTTCCAGACCTACAATCTTGTTAGTCTCCTCAGCTTGGCAGAAAAATCACCACACATTGAAAGCATCATGGTGAAAAAAAAAGCAGTTCCCAAGAGCTAACCCTTCTATATGCCTGTGATATTTGGCACTTACTTACGCTATGTTTTCACTTTGTTAAGACTGTATATGATTATGCATCCCGTAGCATCTTAGCCATTCAATCATCAGAATCTATGTCAGGTTTAGATCAGCAGCTTAATCATGATTACATTATTATTACAACTTCACCTTGCAGGTAGCTGAGCAAAATGCCGGATACTAAAATAAACTTTGGACAGTCTCTGCCTTCCAGCCTAATAAGCTATCATATCTTTATGCTATATTCCCCAGTCAATGCAAAATCACTATAGACCCCTCTGGGTAAAAGTCTGGCTCCTCCATAGATCATCATACACATGATTCAATCATTTATATAAAATAGCAAAGCCCCTAATTAGCAAAGCCTCCCAGGGGGTTGTTTCTCACTACTTGCATTAATGCATTATTAGAAACCTTAATATTGTCAACATTTCTCTAAGATTTTGAGGCCAAAATTAATTTGGGGAACTCCTTGCTTTAATAGATTATTAAAGCAATCTGAATGGTAAGAAATAAAAAAAAAGCATTAGACTTCTACAAATGACAATTGCCCTGCATTCTTCTTTGCACTATTCAGGGCACAATTAAACAGGCATTTAACCCTCTGACTTTTTTATTTGCTGAAAGAAGGAGAAATCAGGTTGAAATATTTTCATGTTTCAGTATTATTCACCTTACAAATAACCATGTAAATATGGAAAAAGCAAAGAGGTAGGAAAAATGGCAGAAGGCTTAACAATTGAGTAACAACTCATGTTTACTACATATTACATATATTAATGATCTGGTAAGAGTATTGAATTACGATATAACAAAAATTGCAGAAGAAATCACTATGTAGTTTACTCAGAAGCCAGGATGACTCTGAACCTTTAGTTTTGAAGGATGATGGAGAGCACTATTACCTATGAAGCGCTGAAAAATGCAAGTAATTATGTTACTGCAAGGAAAAAATAAATTCACATTTGGGATTCTAAGTTAGGAAGAGATTTAGATATAACAGGAAACAGCTATATTAATTGTCCTCTTCAAGGTTCAAAACCTACCATCAAAATTCTAGATAATAAAAAGTATTAAATATGTACAATATATTCTAAATGTGAATATTGCACATATAGACACAGTGAAAAAATATAAAAAGCATTATACTATCACCAATAAACAAGTGGGTTAATGGAATGTGGAGAGATACCTCCATGAAGAGTGCTAACAAAGTTTGGGATTGTGGTTTTATACTGAGAAAAGAGAGGAATAAGGAGAAATGTGATAAGTATTGATGAAAGTAGAACACAGGTTTGGCTTTTCCTGTCTCTAACCAAAGAACAAAGTGATATTCACTGGAATAAAAAGGCAGAAAACCTGAAACAGATCAAAGAAATACCTTTTCACAGGATATGAAATTAGGCTGTTGTGACCACTGCCACATGCCGGTACTGCAGCTGAGAACTAGCAAATGAGGTAGGCTGTTTATTGTTTTTTCTGCTTTGGGAACTTAAAACAGTCTTTAAACAGTAAAGAACTGGACGAAACTTATGTGGAGATACAACTGACCTGTTCCTGTGGAACTCCTGAAGATTTTTGCCGTTTTTGCTGAAACATCTGCTTTTTACCCCCTAGAATGAGTCACTCTTGGGTCTAGTCCTGAAGACCTGTATCCATCTACCTATCAAAGTTCCTAAGATTTAATGTAAGAGGTCATTCATTGACTCTGGTCCTTCGCGGTAGCAACAGGCCTGGATCTTATGCACAGATCTTAAAGCAGTTAGTCTGGCTATAGAGAACCAAGGGACAGAAACCATTGAACCATTCTTCTTTTGAGTTCTTGTAGCAGCAGGTGCAGAATCCTTTAAGCACGGGGGATATAAACAACCAAAAGGTTGGCGAGTGGCATGAAGGTAATCTGGAAGTCAGAAAGCAGTATCACCAAATCACTCTGAGAAACTCAGTGCAAGTGTAGCCTAGCCAGATTCAAAATAAAGCCATCAGTCCCCAGAGCATTAATGTCATCTCTTTTTGGCAAACTGCTTACAGAAGCCCTTCTCTGGCTCCAGCTGCCTACAGCTGCTCCCCCTTACCCTTGTGGATATTTTGACATGCTGCCTTTGGGCTGGAGAGAGCTGACTGACTACCCTTGACTCACACTAACAAATAGCTCAGCAGGGAATAAGCCAGTTGATGCAGATAGCTTTTAAATTGGATTACTTCAAATGAAGTTTCCAAATTTCTTATAAATTCCTCATGGAGTTGTATATTCCATATTTTGAGGGGAGAGGGGCTGCTTGTCTCTGTGTTTTTGGGGGAGAGGTCATGTGTGTGGAGAAGTAAATTCAAGATTGCAAAGACATTTCAGATTTTTTGTAACTTACTATCTGCCAAGTGCTGGTAACGGTGAAGGGAAATTGAAACGACCCTTGAATTTCATCTTTACTGAGGAAAACTTGTTATGTCCTTCTGGGGTCATAGAATGCTCCTAGAACATCATCCCTGAGTCTACAAGCCCTACAGTTTTCAGCTTCTTCCTTTGGGGATGCTTATCCATGGACTAAAATGTAGAGGGCTACTACAGTTTGGAGCATTGTGTAAACTTACGTGATTACTGTGCAAGAAGAACAAAGTTACAGGTTGCTGGAAGGAAAGTGGGATACAAAGGACTTGAGATAAAGACTTTCTAAAGGGCAGATTAATGGGAGGAGGGAGGCTGCCACCAGTAGTTCAATTAGTGACTAAAGGTGAAGGAGATAACAAGTTTCACATGTACTTGCTCTCAATATTCAAATTTTGGGGCACATTTTTATCTCTGTAATGTACCAAAAACTATGAAGGTGAATTCTCCACTGCTGCATTTGAGGGCAATATTGCATACCAGACAAAAAAAAAAATTGATTAGGATTAGTAAGACTGTACCTGTCACCATGGTAGCTGTCAAGTGGGCTATAGAGATAATGACCCAATGATCCTTCATTTTGGGAGGCATTTCCATTCTTCCATGCATACACATTTGTGAAATTTGAAACAGATGTTTTACAGTGTTCAATATATTTTAACAGAGGAAGAGACAAGTATATGAATCAAACCTGATAAACAATGGCTTGCAACTTGAAGCAACAAGATCGGTGAGTGCTCTTCTCTGTGTGAATGGCCGTATCCAAAGTCACCCCCATGGGAATAAGGAGACTGGATATATGAATTTACTGTAACATTTCTCTCCTCTCAGGAGAAAAAGGCCCACCTTTTTTCCATTAGTGGTGTCTGTGATCTGGTGTGAAATCTTTTAAACTTTGTGTCTGTTCCTTCCTCTACAAAATAAAAGATGGGAAGTTGGGAGATTACACAGGTTGGTTTTGCTCAGCGCTTGGAAGATAAAAATTACTGGCTTCATTCTGCAGAGAGGTTCCTCCCCTACTCTGGCAGTGTAGGAGCTGTAGGAAGCCTGTGGTTTGTCCAGGGCAGGAGCAAATGTGCCCCATGCTGTTGTTCTCAGCAGTCTCAGCTGATTTCCATTTCCCTCTCCTTATTTGACCTATGAAGCTGGGAATTCATGTTGCCCAGGAGCACCCATGAGTGCCTAGGCTGCTTCCATGAAGTCACATCACCCTGGGCTTGTACTTGAGCTGCTGGGGAGTCACTGATACCTTCAAAGTCACAGCTGCCCTGCCAGGCTACAAGTACAAAAACTAACAAACCTGTGTGGGGCAAGTGTTGCTAGACTTAAATTGCTTTGTAAAATACTTTGAAGAGAGAGAAGCATTAAGCATTAAGGGAACAGTCAGCTGTCCTTTTTTTATACACCTTTATGTGCCTGTGTATGTTTGAATGTTTCCACCTCATGTCAGTGCTTTTACAGAAGCTAATGATGTATTTGCTAAGATGGACAATGAATCAACTTTGAGTAATCATCTATGAGCTGTGAAGAGAAAGAAAATTCTGGATGGTTTAAGAAGTGTTATGAAAAGTCCTTTGCTTTTGTATTCTCACAGACATATTCTTAATATTCTTTCATTTCAGGTTTTGGATGAAAAACTTATTTTTGTGAAAGTGCATGCACCTTGGGAAGTGCTGTGCACGTACGCTGAGGTTATGCACATCAAATTACCTCTGCAACCCAATGACCTGAAAACCCGGGACTCAGCTTTCAACTGGTTTAGTAGATTCTTCAGAGTGGATGAAAATATCATCAAACCTGAGCAAGAGTTTTTCACTGCCTCTTTTCAAAAGGAACATTTGTCCAACTTTTATATTCAAGACAAAGACACATTTTTTAACCCTGCAACTAGAAGCCGAATTGTAAGTCTACAGAGTAATTTTAGCATTTCATCTTAAAAAGAAAAGATCCCTTTAATCAAATAAATTACCTTCATGAAAACATCCTGAAAAATTAGGAATATTTGGGATATAATAGTTCTGTGTCATTTATGAAACAGCCTCGACAAATCAGAAGGAAAACAACCCTTACATTTGTCCCATTTCTCTTCCTTCTGAATTTAAAGGAGGGATTTCAATTGTTCATATGCCCTGTGCAATTAATTTTGTCTGCACTTGTTACCCTTTCTTAAGTCAATTATATGCTGAAACAGGTATAGTTGTGTACAATTACTTTCAGATTGCCAGAGACACAAAAATATTTTATAAATTTCAGGTTCATTTTATCTTGTCCCGTGTGGAATATGCAACCAAAAACAATGTGAAAAAGTTTGGCATTAACAAGTTACTGGACACTGGAATCTACAAAGCAGCATTTCCCCTCCATGACGTAAGTTCAGTGCTTGTAACTAAAATACATTTTGAAATACAGGTCTGACCTTTATCTGTGGGGTTTATATCAAAAGATACAAGCACAGTTGATTGCCTTACTCCTTGGCTGGTTATTATATCCAAATAGTACAATAGGACATAGTTTGGCTAAAGAGATTTTCTTCCAAAGCACTGTTGGTTAAAAATGTGGCTCCATAACAGAAAAACAATATATTTCATTTAGGAGTTGTTCACCTTGTATTCTTTGGCAGATGTAGTTCACTAAAGTGCCTGCCCTGACTGATAGTTCCCATGATGCCCTGTATCGTCAGTTCTAAACCAATTTTACCATTGTTCCTTTTTTCAGTATTCAGCATCTCAGTGTTAAAATTCCTATCAAATATCAACATTGTTAATAAAAATGTAGACTACAGATCTTATCTTAGGATGCTGTGTGTGACAGTCTCACACAGTGAGAAACAACCTCACTGCTCGCAAGTATTATGAGATATATGTAGGAAAACTCATGGTTCTGCAGGAAAGCTCTGTCTGGGCAGTCCAACATCTCACAGGTGATTTCAGGTCATGTGGAGAAAAGCTTAACTGGATCGAATTTCACCTTGCTAGTAAATACAGATTTTGTAACTACAATTCTGAATCTTTTTATTTTTAAAGTATATCACTTAAAGAAGGAAGTTATCTGAAAATTGTTTTGCATACAAAGGCTAGCAATAGCAAAGAAGAAAATGAAGGGAGGGAAAAACAGATTTTGGAATATTTGACTAAGGAAAAACTCCATGTGAGGCCAAAAATGAGATACAATAGTCAAAGACTGAGGGCTGATTTTCTGCCTTACATCTGTTACACACCCACACGCCAACAACTCCTCCACCATCAGAGCCACCGCCCTGTGTCCGAGGTGTGTTCTGTTCAGAAGACACTGAGGACGTGGAAGTTCAGGAATGGTAACGGCTTCAGCTGTTTGGACTCTACTTAAAATATTCAGGAGGCCTCCAAGGGTTTCAAGGAAATCTTTAAGTCAGCATCCAGACAAATCATGTTTCTTGTAAGTAACCTAAAGCTTTACAGGATAGAATACTATCATTCGTGACTATCCATTTTGAAGGTTTTCTTTTAAAGATTTAAAACCTGCCTTGCAGGCTGTTTTTATCATGGCATGGGGATTTGGACTCGGTATGCCTAGTAATTAATGACTGTCTTTTTATACAATTAAAATTATATATCACAGCTACTCTGAAAATCAAAAGTAGCCTATAGATTTCTACAAATGTCACTTGCCTTGTTGCATCACAGATACAGAATGGAAAACTCCCTCAAACAAAATAAGCTTTATTGAAATAGGTTTTCAAATAACCTAGAAAAACCACAAGGATTATCTCCATGTGAATTCTCTTTTAAATTTAAAAAAGAGACTAGAACCCTGGATTTATCCTTCAGATTTTCCAGCCTTCATTCCAGCACAATATTATTTTGAAACAACACATGTTAGCATGGTAGAGCTACTTAAAATCCATTTTAATTCAGTCCTGTTCTCTAATTAGAATGGATCCTTTTCTGTTATTTATTCCTAAGTGCCAAGACACTGACGTGCTTAGATTTTTTTCAGCTCACATATGTAAAGCGTTTGCTTTGGCAGTCAGTGCCTTTCTGATAACCTATCTTGAATCCTGGTGCACTCCCAGAGCTGCCTTCCCTCTCCTTTTCCTGGCTTGCAGTGAGACTGGGCTAGAAGGCTGGAACAGCACAGAGTCTGCAGAGATGGGAGCTGACCCGTGCTGCTTAGATTAAGAGTGTCTTCTTCTCATGCTGTTCCTGTTTTACAGTCTAGGTTTAGGCACCCATCAACCGATCCTAACTGCCCAAGTGAGCGCTATCTTCTCTACAGGGAGTGGGCTCATCCTAAAAACATTTTCAAGCTGCAACCCCTGGATTTCATCAGGTGGGTGTGACAAGGGCTGGACAAATGCAGAAGGAAACAGGAATCTATGTTAACAGGTCTGGTTTGGGGGATGTCAGGGGGACACAGCTTGGTTCTGAGGGCAGACACATACACCCATATTAACTCATGTGTGGGAGCATACTTTGAGCTTGGTTCCATGATAAGACAATTCATGAAAAAGCAACCACTTAAAATTTTTCTTTGCTAGGTATCATCTCTCTGTTTTTCCTTTTTTTCCCCCTTCTCTTATAAAAGTATGAAAATGGTGGTAGAAATGCCCAGCTGCAATGGGCATATAAAAAATTTTATAATCCCGAATTTCAAACCAGAGGAGCATGACAATACAAGCTGGCACAAAATGTATTACACAAAGAGCCCCTTGAAAAAGAAATTTACTTGCATTTCAAAAAAAAAAAACCCAAGCTTTCCCTTCCACAGGAAATACTATGGAGAGAAAATTGGAATTTACTTTGCTTGGCTGGGCTTTTACACTAACATGCTGATCATCGCTGCGTTTGTAGGAGTTGGCTGTTTTCTGTATGGATGCCTGACAAAGGACAACTGCACATGGAGGTACCTGATCAGGCTTATTTTGGTAACACCTGCAATTCTGACCAGTCCCCTGCAGAGGGAGACTGTACAGGGTTTGAAAGACACTGCATAATTAAAGAGGCAAAATGATAGGGCCCGAGAACAACAATGGTTGTGGATTTGAAGGTAAAAGCATAAAATATGAGGTAAGAAGAACAATGGCTGTCCATGGACCATTACAGTGGTAGACATCTCAGCGTTTGTTATTTCTTCATTGTGTTTATATTTTGCGCTAGGTTGACCACACCTAGTGCAGAAACAGGAAGAAAAGTGTGATAATCAGAAGTCAGTACAAATTGCCACAGCACATCATTTTCACTGGGGCAATCCTTAGAGATATCCAATGGCCTTGATAAAACCCCTGAAATGTCTTTCCTCTGTTTTGAGACAACAATAGAGGAAGAGCAACAGCACAGGGGGTTTCATCTGCCCAGGATGCTTTGGGAGGAGAGGCGTAGCCATGACACATTCCCTCACCAGAACATGGCAAAATTCAACCATGACATGGCAGCCCAGGAAAAAACACCGGGGTCATTGTGCGAAATCCTCTGTAGGCCATTACACCACATAACCTCTTCTGGAAGAGTGTTTATCTTTATAACACATGCTGAAAGGCCATGCCAGAGATTCACTCCTGTGGCCAATTTAAAACCATTTAGCTTTATGTCAGTATTATCATTTAGTTAAATAAATAAATATCACCACCCTCCCTGATGTTTTTATCCCGCTGATGTATTTATAGAAAGCAATTACCTCACCTTTCAACCTCCACCATACTAGGTTAGTTCATGTTAGTTAGATGGCAAACTTTTGCCATTTCTTAGGAGACAGATCTGCCATTCCTTGCATCACCTTAGCAGCACCACTGCACGTTTTCCAATCTCATCCTCTTTAGAGGACCACAGGGACTAGGTAGCCATTTTGGTTCTGCAGCTATTCCTTGCTCAGGTAGGCAGCGTTCCTCTCCCTTCTCCCTTTGGACTTGCTGTAGTAGCACATGTGAGTGTGGGTTTCCTATTGAAGAGCGTGAGATCTTTGAAGTAGTCTTATTTTTAACGTGAGTAGTTTTGAGAATTACCACCATGTATAATTACTACCACAAGGGATGGAAATTATTTTCCTCCTATGTCATCCATTTTTGAGACAAGGACTAAGAACGGAAACGGGGATGGATTGCTGGGGTGGGGAGGGAATTCCTGAGAGCAGATCACTGGTAAATTATTTATCAGTTCCCTGAGATTATTGCACTGTACTCGTGCAAAAAAAGGAGTAAAGATTTTAGTGTTGGTGAGTGACTGACTAGTTTTGTTTTTAGCCAAGAAGTATGTGATCCCAACATAGGAGGTAATATCATAATGTGCCCTCAGTGTGATAAAGTATGTACCTACTGGAACCTCACCATCACTTGTGAATCGTCCAAGGTAACTACATTTACAGCTTACAGAAACACTGTTGAACTTTACTTGTACTTTCTCTAGTACTACATCTGAAACAATGCTCTTCCTCCACTAATGTCCCGCAGAATTGCTAGAACTGTGCAAAATGTTGTTTCTTTAGGTATAGTGACTGAATTTGGAAAAGTACAAACAAAACAACTAATTGCTCCAATTTGATTTAAGATTAAAAATAACTAGGTTTTGGGGGAGGGGGTTTATTTTACTTTTTATTTTAAATAGCTGCTGAATATTTGATACAGGACACAAGTGGGCTTTTTAATTGAAAATAAAACACTTTGGTTTCATTTAGGGGTACTTCTTCCTTTGTTGGGATGAAAAAAAAATAAGAAAAAGAAAAAGTCGTGACACAGCCAGACCCTTGCTCTGAGTTTCTGTCTAGAAGAACCTCACTCTTACTTTCTCCATTACCTTGTCTCACTAGGCTAATGTTAGCCTTTTGTCATTCCTTCCCATAGCTTCAGTCAGTCCCAAAACTCCATTTTTCAGCTATTCATCAAAAATATTTTGGCCAACTTCAATGTGTTGCTTCAGCGCACTTGAAGGGTAAAAGAAATAAGAATACAGGGAAAAAACTAGGATGGAAAGAAAAGGCAAATAGTGACCACAGAGGTATCTCATCAGAATGTGTTTTTACTAACCAGCTTGATTCGTTGTTATCCTGCTCATGAGAACCAGATGTGTCCATTGCCTTTTTGTGGCTGTATTCAAAAATACATAAGTCTATACTGAGTTCCCAGACCAGAAGCACTGATTTTCCTCTTCCTGTGCAACAGATGGAAGTTTGATAGCTCACCATTTTATTATCCTCTTGCTGCATATTTGGCTTATATTTTTAATTCTGGACTTTGCATTTAATTTTCTTAATTTTCTGGAGGGCGTTGTACTTTGACAGGAGTTGAGGAGACACTATCAATAAATATTGTTTATTAAATTACATAAAAGCTAAAAATCAACATGTTCAGTAAGGAGCTTCTGTTCTGGGTCAGTGCAGAAGAACGAAAATGGTTGATTATATTCTAAATCTTTTTTTTCTTTTCCATTTTTTCAGAAACTCTGTATATTTGACAGCTTTGGAACTCTGGTGTTTGCAGTATTTATGGGAATATGGGGTAAGTCGATTTCAATAACTGTGGTTTATCATCTCATTTTGGCCAAGCCTCCAGCATCAGCTGAGAAAACATGGATAAATTTGCAATGACTTCCTTTTCTAGCTCTCAGGAACTCATTAGTAGGTAGTTCCATAGAAGATACTTACACTCAAACAAAGTCTTTTTTAGCATCGCAAGAAAGTAAAAAAAAAATTGTAGAACTTAATGTTTGTCTTCAGCGTCTCTTTTGTTTTGTTTAACATGGAGAAAAACGTAAGAGAAGTGACTAGAGCTGCCTCGTTCATCCAGCAGGAGCCAGCTACATGCTTAAGTATATCTGGCAGAGGAGCTGGGGACTTTCAAAAGAGTTTTGGAGCTGCTTGTGCCTATTAACAGCCGTGTGCCTGCGCAAGACAATTGAGAAATAGCCATTGATTATATTTCCCATGATTTTTTTCCTCCTGTCTTTATTTAAGAAACTGATTGTAAAAATTGTAGCAGTTACAAGTGTTAGATTTATCTTTTAGAGGAGAAAATCTATGTGAAAGCAGGATGTTTCCCGTGGGTGAAACTACTTGGTGCTGTGTTTAAGGGATTAGGCAAGGTTTACTTTCCTAGACACAGTTTCATGTGTTCATATTAGCAACTTTGTTAACCAGCTTTTACTGGTAGTTTTTTATCCAGAAATTACCAAAATAAATTGTATGTTAGGTTTGTATACAGGGTACTGTAGACAAAATAACTCATGTTACGCTTTGAATTAATTACAGAAATACATAATTCGCTTTCTTTGTAAAATATGCTATATTTTTCTTTTCCTATGATGACATAAAGCAGCTACTGTTTCAGAGAATAAACATAAATTTTCAAAAAGAAGATTCCTTTCAAAATATATGTTAAAATCAAAATATCAGCACGAAATTCTCTAAATATTTTTTTCTTAAAAAGTACATTTTGATACTGATATAATCATCTTCTATCTGAATAATGAATTTATTTGCAATTTGCTTCTTAATTAAAAATTGTGTTTCCTGTTTTGAAGAGTGCTTCCAAGAGTAATAATTACAAAGTTAAGCTGTGTAGTGATAATGATGTCTACACGGTCTATTAGTATCCTTATCATAAGCCCACTATATGAGAGCTTTGAATTGTATGACAGAAATTCAGTCAAAATTGTACTGAATCCAAATGACTCACGGTTCTGGTACAATTCCAGATGTCATTTTCATCTTCCTCTAATACAGACCTCCTGATCCAAAACAATTAAAAGAAGATTAGATTTTTAGAGATATTATTGCATTGTTATCAGCAATACACTTTTTAATAATTGCATATTATTTTTTTACTCTATTCCCCTCAAAGATCCAGAACACTGTAAAACACCAGGGAATTTAGCCTCAGAAATTAACCATCTATACATTAAGGCTCTGGACCAGCACTTCTACCACTTCTCCCATGACAGCATGGCTAGATTGGCAAAGCTCCTCAAGCAGCATCTTCCACTTCACTTGCTGCCACCACTGGATGCCCTCCCTGAGCAAGATCAGTTAAACAATTAGATGTCCTCTAGTTGAGGAGTTTCTTTCCAGTCCTTGGAGACATAGTTTGAGGGAGAATGCTTAGGCCATACTGTATGGCAGTGTTGAGGGACATGTGAAAGGGGACACCACAAATTACCAATGTGAGGTGGAATTAGCGCTCTGATCTCCTGATTCTGAGATATTTTTTTTTGTTTGCACTGTTGAAAGAAAGCTGGTTCAAAATAAAAGAAAAATGTCAAATCCAGCAGCAGGTCTTTCCCTGCTCTGAAAGATATGACTTGGCTTCTGACTGATTTTGGCACAGAGGCTATCACAGAAGGAAGTGAAAGATAGCCCTGCACCTCTCAGCTCCCCATCAGCAGCTGGATTTGCAGCTGGAGCAAATCAGTATAACCTGTAGCTTCCTGTGATTGGGGCTGGGGACCCAACCAGCAGTTAGAGATTTACGGAAGACATGCCCTTGGTCTGCAGGGAAAGGAAGACTTGATCCTCAGGCCCACTGCTTGGAATGGCCTTTGTGCTTCTAAGCATGAAGTAGTGGAGAAGTCCTTGTGAAAGAGGCCCCTGAGCAATCAAAGGAGGAGGGCTTCCTGGGGTTTTGCCTGTGTGCAGATGAGAAGGTCATCTCACAGCCCAGCCCATGGAGCTTTCTGGTTTTTAAGGGCTTCAGTTTGGGATTTATTGACCACACCTGATTTTGGAAATAACCTTTAAAATTTGGACTTGCAACTGCATGCCATCAACGCTTCATCATTCAGCAATGCCACTCATTTAAACTTCAAGAACCATGACACTCATTTAATCTTAGAATGCACTGTCTTCAGTAATAAAGCATCAGGGTACACTGGGGAGCGTGATACTGAAACCCATCATCCTGAACTCCTCCCAGCCTTCTCAGCTGGGTTGGTCATTGCCTCTGCTGCCAGATCTGCGATCTGCCATGTCTCAGGCCAAGGTCATGAGTTTGGATCTATGTCTAGTCAGTGTCATTTAGACTTCTGTGTACCTGGTCCCCTGGTGCTTCCAGTGATAGGAGCACAGTCTTGGGAACTGACTGACCCTGACCCAGACTAGGGCGTTTCTCAGCTCCAGGCCATACGAAAAGTGCTGCTACCCCTTCAGATTGATACTAGCAGAGGAGGAAAGACTGCTGTTTCAGATGCTTTACCTGAACCATCATTGATTCTTGTAGTCTGCAAACTGATAACTTGTCCACACAAAAATTGCAGACTAAATGAACGTGAGCTTTTCCCTGTGACAGTCTTTGGCATACTGAGTTTTTCTTTGTGAGAAGTGTTGCATTCTCCAGCATTTTGTCTTCACCGATCCAAATGACTTATTTTCCTACACACCCCATAATAAACTTATTTGAAAGCAGTCTATAATATGAAATCCAAAGTGCTCATATTCTAGCCTGAGACAGAATTAATCTTTATTCTTTAGCATGTGCTTAGACTACTGTTCACCTCAGGTTTCTCTTATTAAAGTACCTATATATCCAAAGTAATAATTGCATAAAGAAGTAAATCCAGTTATTTTTACTATCACAGTAGGCAATATGGGTTTTATTTTGTATCTGTGGAGATCTGTATGGAAAACATGAGCCACACGTTATTGCCTAGGGAGTCAGACAGTGTCCACCACTCACACGGGTTTGCTCATGTTGTTTATCTTCTACATAGTTACCTTGTTTCTGGAGTTTTGGAAGCGACGGCAAGCTGAACTGGAGTATGAATGGGACACAGTTGAGTACTTAGAGCAAGAAGAGCAAGTTCGCCCGGAATATGAAGCTCGATGCACTCATGTAGTAAAGAATGAAATCACACAGGTAAGGAATATTCTGGTAACTGGTGATAGCTACTGCGATACACATGCTGGGGGAGGACACTGAAAAGGGTGAATCTGGACTGGAGCTGCGTAAATCAGCAGTGCTTTGAGGAGAGCTGATAAGCTGGCCTGGAAGTAGTGAACTTATAAAGTACAGATGTGTGGGAGGGAATTTATACTTAACTGTAGGCATCTTAAAGTAATTACCTGTTTGAGGAGCTTGCGCTGCTGAGGTTCCTGTGTCATAAATAAACAGAAGTAGGCATCGTCCCCAGCTTAGGAGACTAAGTCTACTTTATTAAATCCCTCAAGAAATGAATCAGTGTTGCTGCCGGAGGCCAAGATCACAGAGCATTTGCTATCTTTGCCTAAGAATGCATCAGGAAAAAAGGGTGAAATAGAGGGAAAGATGTTATATTGTATATCATGCCAAGACTGGGTTTTTAACCAAAGATGTTTCTGTTTGAAACATGTATAAATAGGTATTGTTGCTAAGTGCATGTGAATGAAATTACAATTAATAACAGCAAACTCACAGAGACAAGGATAATCCCCATTTCAATGAAAAAGGATTCGTATTTATGAGGATCTTAGTTTAGATCTCTGTTTATTATACATTTTGAGTAGCTTTAGCTTCTGTAGCTCACTCCAGATTAGCTTCACTTTTTATTATTCTCTGTCAATATATTACTCTGGTATATATCAGATCACATGCGTTGCTTTCACATCTCATCTGCATTATACTAATGTTTATTAGAGGACACTTGAAAAATTTCAAAATTAACTGCCATAGTTGAAGTTATCCTGTATAGATCTTCTTTTTATATCTTGTACTACCAAAAACCAAACCAAACCAACAACAAAAAAAAAAAAAAAAAAAAAAAAAAAAAAAAAAAAAAAAAAAAAAAAAAATTTAAGNCTGTTTAAAAGCTTATAAACCTATGCCACCTTTAATGTATAAAGTCTTGGCTAGAAAATACCTTTCAGGTAGTTAAAAGAGTGAAGATTATACTAAAACATAATGATTTTGATCCTCACAGATCCTATAAAGATTCAGTTAATTTTCACAGCATCATGTTGAGGTAGGCATTTTCCCTGGGAAAGCCATTCCATTGTTCCTATGGGATAAATTGAGAAATAGAGAGATCAGAGACAAAAATTTTAGTGCCTGCTGATTTTAACCAATGATGTTTGAAAGCTAATGACCTTGGATGCCATAATCAGCCAAGAAGTATGGATCCATTGAAAAAGACTATGCACCTGTCTGTAAGAGCTGAGCACACTCAGCTTCGGTGGAAATCATTTTTATCTTATAATAGGCAGGGAAAAAAAAAAAAAAAGAAAAAGACACATGTAATCAGGCAAAATTTTGAAATAATGAATAAATGTAACTTTCCAAAGCAGGAACAAAAAAGCAGGAAAGGAAAGAGATTTTGTTCGTTTTTTTCTGCCCTCAATATCATAAAGGGTGTAATTGCAGCACCCCAAAAAATATGAAGAAAAGATTGGATACAACCTTGATCTGTTTCTAAATCTTTTACAGCAAGAAGAATATGTGCCATACACTGCCTGTGGGAAGTGCATACGGATGACTTTCTGCACAAGTGCAATTTTCTTCTGGGTAAGTTCTCCTCTTGTTCTTTCACCTTATGAATTCAATTATCTAGTTAGTGTCTAAAGAAAAAGATCCTCCTGAACGGAACAAAAGGTAACAAAGGAACAGGTCCAGCTGGATTTCCATCTTATGCATAAACCAAGCCCATAAGGTTATGGACTCACATGGCAAAGGTAGCTGTAGCCACCAAATACTCATTAGAGTACAGTCAATACAAAATATGCCAACATATCCTGCAGCTGTAGCTTGCAAGTTATGCTGGTGAATGCAGTCCATTATTTTTTCTCTCATTATTTCAAGATAAATGTCTTTGCTTTTGCCAGGGAAGGCTGGGGAAAGACTTTGGTTTATATGCTTTCCTCCCTGCCACTTTCTATCCTACTTGTTCCAGCTGTTTGCTTCAATATCTTGCCTCACAGTCCTGGGCCTCTTTCAGGTTTTTTGTTTCACTTAACCAAGCAAAGCTGGGCACACTCTAATCTTCCAGAGCTGCTGCTTAATTATAACTAAAACTTGAAAGCAGTCCAGTCACCCATGAAACAATCTAACACAGTGAGCATGCCTAGAGAGGTCGCCTTGAAAAGCTTAGTGTTCTAGTATCCTGCCTGTCATCCTCGCCTGTAGCACAAAGTGCAGCTGGAAAAGGCTTCATCCTAAGTGATAGGAGACAGTAGGAGATAGAGTGGTGGCTGGCAGCCCAGGAGAGCCTAAATGTTAACGTGTCTTAAATGCAAAGGACAAAATGCTGACTTGCTGTTGAATTTAAACAGGCAGAACTTCAGACTGAAGGGAAGAGGTTTGGTCTGAGTTTGTCATTAGTGTTGCTGCACTCTCTTATTATGTGTTATGTGCAGGGAGTGAGGAGGTAGGTGGGTTCACGGCAATTTGCAGAGATAGCAAAAAAAAAAAAAAAAAAAAAGATTCCCAGCTCTATGGTTGTCAGTCTGACTGATAGCTAGAAAACTAGCAAGAAATAAAAGCAGGAGGAGAGGCAGAAAGAGAGGAGATGGCAAGCAAGATGAGGGGCATGGATCATTTTACAACTCCTGCAGATTACATGACTTAGCATAAAATTTGTCTATTCCTTTGAGGGGTCTGTAGTCTGTAATATTATCATGTGAAAGAGAAGGTACGGCCCCCTCCATAATCAGTGCAGACTTGATAGTACATTTCCCATCCTGCCAATTGCCCAATGTCAAAAGTGGGAGATTTCTTCCATCACATGCCTCTAGGCGTAAGATTTGATTACACATCTCATTATCTTTTCTTGCATCAGTACAAACTTTGTTATTAGTCATAAACCAGACCATCTCTTTTCTTTCCTGTAGATTGACTATGCTGCAGATTCTGTTGTTTCTACTGTCTGTTGTCCACTCCATACCCTNGGGGGGGGGGCGGGGGACACATGACTTCTTTTATGGATTCTAAATTTATTGCCTTCTATCTTATTGAGCATCCCCTTGCACTCGTCTTATGTGATGGAATGACAGGCACACAATGAGTTTCCCTTTGCCTGTTGTAAAAAGTATTTCAAACACACTTTTTCCCAAAGCCAGTGGTTCGAGATTAACATCTTTCTTTCATTCCCTTGGCAGATTCTTTTGATTATTGCTTCAGTTATTGGAATCATTGTCTACAGGCTCTCGGTTTTCCTGGTGTTTTCTGCAACGTTGTCACAGCACATTAATGGAACGGAGGCACTCCGCAAGTACCTGACTCCGCAGACAGCCACTTCAGTAACTGCTTCGCTCATCAGCTTTATAGTCATTATGGTTCTCAACATCATCTATGAGAAAGTGGCAATCCTGATTACTGACTTCGGTATGCTGCTGCTGTACCTTAGATAGAAAGTTGGGGTAAAATAGCAAGGAAAAATGGCATTTATATGTGTAATGAGAATTTCAATAAATGAACACCCATACGGCATATTTCAGAATTTTCCCACCAAATTGCACAATACCACCTAGCAACTTTCAAATACAGATTTTCTCAATATCAAAGGAATGTGATATTCAGCTTTTTGCCTGAAAACTTGTATAGCCAGCATGAAAGATCAATTGTTTACAGTTTTGTGCTTGTGAAACTGACAAAGCAAAGAAAATTACTATAATAACCAAGCTTTACGAAAACAGATCAGTAAGGCATAACACATTCAATTACATTAGCTTTTGTTTATGGGAAAAATAGCTATTTTCTTGTAAATAAATGAAATAAGGTCACTTTTCCAAAGCTAGATACCATTGCCATGTTATTAAATAGATAAACAGTTGCAAATATTATTATTCTTTATATCCAGGCCATCAACATTAAAGTCGCTATTTTACTTTAGATGTGTGAAGTAGTGCAATGTTTTAATATAGTTTCATTTAATACTGTTCCATCAGTTCAAAGCATTACATTTGCATCTTTCCTGAGTGTGCTGGATTTGGGTGCTTTTTTTTCCCCTGAGTTATCAGAATTTTTGCTTGTTCTTTTTCTTTATTGTCAGGGAAAAAATTCCTTCCTTCTTACAACTCATATAGTTTTAGAATTACCATAATGGTTACAGTATACATGGGGATTATGTACAATCTAATTTATAATGCTCTCAGTCACGTTAAGGAATACAAGGCATACACATACTTTTCCAGCTGAGGGTCTAAAGCAGCTTGAGGTTACTTGTAGGTTGGCACGTTTTTTATTTATTTTTTTTTAATTGCAGAGCTTCCAAGAACACAGACTGATTATGAAAACAGTCTGACCACAAAGATGTTCTTGTTCCAGTTTGTCAACTACTATTCTTCATGCTTCTACATAGCTTTCTTTAAGGGTAAATTTGTTGGCCACCCTGGGAATCCAGTTTATTGGCTGGGAAAGTACCGCAATGAAGAGGTAAGAACATATGAGAATGTTTGTTTTTAAACAGCAGGAGCCATTAGTCCAGGCACTCTGCTCCAGTTAGGAGTGTACAGTACAGTTGTGCATATTTAAGTTGAGGGTTCAAAAAGTGCCTGCCTCCCAAGCCAACTGCCTCCTTAGTAACCCCTAGCACACAGGAATATGACAAGGAACCAACTGGGCTTAGAAATGTATTACATGTACCCAAACAAGCTTATTTTTCCACAATCCAACAAACTATGATTTGGCACATGAGAAGGGGAGAACATCAGTACCAGCATTCCTGTTCTGCTGGGAGACCCTCGCCTGGTGACAGCAACATACAGAGCTGCATGACTTCACCCAGTATTGCACTCTTTCACTGGTGTTTCCCTTACTGGAAATGTTTGCCTAAATAGTCTTCTTGTATTGGTTGAAGAAATGTTATCATCATAAGCCAGGAATGTATTTTTTTCAATACTTTGTTCACGCCTGAAAAGTTACACAACTTCAAAATTTTTCATGTCTCTCCCAACCTTCAGTGTGACCCAGGCGGATGTCTCCTTGAACTTACAACTCAGCTTGCCATCATAGTAGGAGGCAAAGCAATCTGGAATAACATTCAAGAAGTGCTTCTTCCGTAAGTTCAGACTATTAGTAACATGCTCTTTCATATTTGAACGATACAGCTTTTGCTTAATGTGTTCTGGCATTTGGTCACTAAATCTGATAGGAGCATATTGTATTCTAAAAGAATAAGACTAGTCTTTGGGGGCCTTTTAAGACAGTTTGAATATTTTCAGTCTGGTAGCTCTGAGCTCCTGTCTCTGACTCATTTTAGTTCTAATCAGAAACGCTTCCTTCTTCTGCAAATCAGATTCAATGTGTTTCAGGTTGAATATTTAAAACTGAGGCAACAGAAGCTCTGGAAGTATTAAACTAAAGCCTGTTGCTTAATACTGAGTGGAATGATTTGTTGTTAGACACAAGGATTTTAAAAGTCATGCAGGTTACGTATTTAACTGGTTGATTTTATGTTTTCATAATGCCTACACTTTCTCTTTCATGTTTCAATGTATACAATAAGCAAAACGTTAACCATGAATGCCCTCCATTTCATTTAGGTTAAGATACTATCCAGGATTCCCTCCCTTCTCTCTGGACTTGTTTATTTTATGCTGATCAGCGCCTGTTACATTGTGAACTCCCAGTTTGCTGAGTTTCCTGAATGCCATAAGCTCCAGCCCACAGCATTGTATACCCTCTGGCTGTTGTTCCTCCAAACCCATGAATTGTGCTTCTTAGCTGCACAGTACCTTCAAAACGTGTCATTAATCCTGTGCAGGGTTGAGGCTTGGGTGCTCTGCTGAGATATGGTTCCTCCACACCCCGGAGTTCTGTGCGTGTTGCTGGTTGCAGGGTGGACCCGTAGACCCATCCTTCATTTCAACTTCTTCTTTCACCTATGGAAGGGTCCCTAGACTGAACATGCCTGCAGACATCAGTTCCAGCCGTAGACAACTGACTCTCCTGTGTATAGGAAATACGTTCATCTGACCAGACTTTTTATTTCACTTCCAGAGTGACAAGTGACATGTAGGTGTTTAAATGCTGAGTATTACTTCTGGATCTGGTTCTTAACCATTCTCTCATTTTGCATCTCTGAAAGTATAAAAAGAATCATTTTAGTTTTTCTCTGTTGATAGAAACATTCACCCCTACCACCCTTCTATTGTACCACAGTTCTTTGACTGCTGAAAATGGCTACTGTGAATTCATCAGTTTTCTTAAATTCACATGCAAGCCTTTCAGATGAGAAGATCAGCCTCACCACAATCCCTGGGAAGGTAAAGGAGTAGCTAATCCTGGAAACTGTTTCCAGGCATATGAAGGACAGGAAAGTCCAGGAGTAGTCAGTATGTATTCACCATGGGGAAGTCAAAGAAGGTTGACTGACCTGCTAACCTTCTATGATGAAATGACCGGCTTAGTAGATTAAGGGAGAGCCATGGAGATTGTCTACCTGGACTTGAGTAAGGCTGTTGACACTGTCTTCCATGAAAGCCTTGTAGAGAAGCTATTGAAGCTATTGAAGTGTGGGCTGGATGAGCAGACAGTGAGGTGAACTTAAAACTTGCTGAATGTCCAGTCCCAGAGAGGGGTGATTGGTGGCATGAAGTCTAGTTGGAGACTAGACACTAGTGGTGTACCCCAGGGATCATGAGGAGACAGTCCACCCTCGGCAAATTTGCTGATGACACCAAACAGATAAGCCAGAGGGTTGTGCTACCACACACAGGTAGACCTTGGCAGGCTGGAGAAATGAGCTGACAAGAACTTAATGGAATTCAGCAAGGGGAAGGGCAAAGTCCTGCACCTAGGGAAGAACAAGCTCATGAACCAGTATATGCTAGGATCTATCCAGCTGGAAAGCAGCTTGGAATAAAAGGGACTGGGGATCCTGGTGGACACCCAAGTTGAAATTGAGCCAGTAATGTGCCCTTATGGCAGAGAAGACAAATGGTATCTTCAACTGTATTGAAGTCCAACAAGGGGTCACAAGGATGGTGGACTGGACCACTTCACATATAAGAAGAGTCTGAGAGAGCTGGGACTGTTCAGCCTGGAGAAGAGAAGGTCTGGGGCAATCTCATCAAAGTGTACAAATACCTGAAGGGCAAGAATAAAAAAGAAGGAGACAGGCTAATCTCAGTGACTAATGCCCAGTGACAGGACCAGAAGCAATTGTCACAAACTGAAACACAGGAGAATCCCTCTGAACGTAAAAACCACCTTTTTACTGTAAAAGTGACTAAGCACTGGAATAGGTTACCCAAGGAGGTTGTGGAGGCTTCATCCTTGTAGATATTCAATAGCTGCCTGGACACAGTCCTGGGCAACTGGCTCTGGGTGACACTGCCTGGCAAGGAGGGATTGGACAAAATGACCTCCAAAGATTAATTCCAACCTCAACCATTCTATGATTCTGTGAATTTTTTGTAATCAAAAGGAATTAATCTGCCTATCCACAGGTATACATTTAACTTGATTTTGTGTTACTTGAATTTTTGTGGTCATTCACCTGTACAACGTAAGTATAAATCACTATAACTCTGATATATTGCCCTTTCTTATTTATGTTTGTAAATAACTGCTTTCAGGGTAAGGCAACAGATGGTTATACTCATGTTTGAAGAAAGCTCTCAGTAATTCAAGAATAACTAAATCCACTCTTCATAGCTGTAACAGCACAAATGTCAATTTTTTTTTTTCCATTTACTGAACTTTTTAGGTTGTTTTACCAATTTTAGTGATCTTTTTCTCCCTGGCTGATAGTTGGGTTAAAAATCTCATTGGAAGATGCGGTGCATCTGCTGGAGCAGAAAAAGTTGTTCCACGCTGGGAACAGGACTACCACCTGCAGCCCATTGGAAAACTTGGACTGTTTTATGAGTATCTTGAAATGGGTAAGTAGCAGTTTAGTTCAGACTCACTATCAGTGCTCTAAAGAAATTCTTCATACAAACAATGCTTAACAGGTGTGTAGGTAGAGAACAGGAATGTTTTAACAAGACAAGTTTGTATGAGTCGTGCTGGGTCATCCTGTCTTGACCATGCTTTTGCCAAGAAAGCTTGGTCCAGATGATTGATCCTTGAAGTCCCTTCCAATCTGGTAGTCTATGGTTCTATGATTACAGAATGCTTTGCAAGCTTATATTAAGCAGCTACGCCTCAATCCAATTTATAACTAGGAAACAGCACACAGTTGTACAAGGAGAAGAACTTTCCTCTAAGAAATGCATCCAGAAGGCAGACCACTACCATATTCTGATGTGCGGCAGATCCCTGTGTCAGACTGCTCTGCCGGGGTCTGCGGTCACCAGTACTTGTCACTGGTCTCATGGGAGCTGGCAGATCTCTGGTTTGTTGCCACCATCTGTTCTGTCACAGCATTGCCAGCATACGTGTTACAGCATCCAGACACCAATAAGATGGTTGGTAGTTCAGGCTTTCCAGCACAGCACTGAGACAGCTAGTTGTTAGATTTCTGAGTCTTCAGGATGAAGACATAAGAAAGAAAAGGGTGTTCAATTATCTAGAGTAGTTCTTGGTGTGTTGCAACTTGTAACATCTTCTTGTCCTCTCCACCTGGTAGGTTTTGTTGATACCATTGCACTTCTACCATCTCATACAGAGCATTCGCTAGGAACTTGGCTACTTTTTCTTGTCTCTCTCTCTCTCCCCCACAGTTTGAGTATATAATGTATATGTGTTCATATATGCTTATCTCCAGTAAGTGAAAGCCTCAACTATATATGTGACCTCTCCCTTTGACAGTTATACAGTTTGGCTTCGTCACTCTCTTTGTGGCGTCATTCCCCCTGGCTCCTCTTCTGGCTCTTATCAACAACATGTTGGAAATCCGGTTGGATGCGTGGAAGCTGACGACCCAGTTCAGACGCATGGTTCCACAGAAGGCACAGGACATCGGTGCCTGGCAGCCCATCATGCAAGGCATAGCCATTCTGGCGGTGGTCACCAATGTAAGTACTGGGCCAACGACTACAAAAGGTGAAATGCCCTGACTGCAGGTGTCACATCCAAAGGTGGGAATGCCAAGTACAACAACGTAGCACTTCAATGATCCTAAATGAACTGCAAGTATCAGTTACTTAAGACTCTCAAGATCCCTTCTTGGACTGGACAGGAGGAAATGCACCAGGGCAGGTTCAGATTGGATATTAGGAAAAAATTTTACACTGAAAGGGTTATTAAGCATTAAAATGGGATGCCCAGGGAAGTGGTTGAGGCACCATCCCTGGAGGTATCCAAAAGACAGGTTGACATAGTGTTTAGTGACATGGTTTAGTGCTGTTTTTTAACAGTTAGGTTGAGTTGGACTAGATGATCTTATAAGTCCTTTCTATAGAATTCTATGATTCTCTGACTTCAGCCCTAGTGAAACAGGCTCTCAATTACTTTCCAGCTCTTTTGGAAACAGAATAAGGCTACTGTGTAAAATATTTTATCTAAAGCAAAGAGTTTTTATTTAAAGTTACCAGAGTCTTCAACAAATCCATTACATATGAGGGCTGTAGCACACCTTTCCTAAAATTATAGTGCATAGTACAGAGATCTTTTCAGACAGTCTACAGCTAAATGCATTAATTTTGAAAAAAATAAGTTGAAGTTTAGCTAATTTATAATTGATTGTTGTTTCTAGTTGTCACCATGTTTATGGTCAATACCTTCCTATTTGAACTGGGCTTTAAGCAGTTTTGCACTTAAAACGGACATTCAGCTTCTTTCATGTGTACTTAACAATATAATGTGTGCTCAAAATTGCAGCACTGAGATCAGAATGAATTTTCTAAGAATTTGGAAATTATCTGGGTTTGAAATTAATTTTTAAATAATTTCTTTAAAATATTTAGGGAAAAAGACCTTTTTTTTTTTTCTGATAAATATGCTCCTAACAATAAAATTCAGACCTTTCAAATTTCCCATCTCATTAGTTCACCAAGATTCTATACATAGGCTGCATTGTGGGGAGAAAAATCATCTATCGGACTTTACCACTCTGAATTATTTGTTTGCTTATTCTCAAAGAGTAGCTCGTATTATCTTTCAACAAATTCACACTGCTGGCCTTTCTCAAAACAGCAGTGACCACTGGTTTCCTCTGCAGGGACAGTAACACCACAGACTGCCTGTGGTTAATAGCCTTTTTTAACAAGGTCACCATTTCCAGCCATTATTGGTGAGAACACAGATCCCTTCTGACACAGTTAAAGATAGTCACTTCCTACAGGACCTCATCCTTACAGTGAGAGCACTCTATCACACTCAGTAGGAATTTTTGGAGAAAGCAGCTGAGCCTGAAGGCAGGAGTTCATCTTAGCCCAAGCTTTCACAGGAGGCTCTGCCTGTTTTGAGAATGGTGGACTTTGAGGATGGAGATGGAGCTGAGCACTCTGTAATAGATACTAACCCAATAGATAGGGGACTTATTTCAAGTAAAAGAGCAATTCAAATTTACTTAAGGGCATGAACTTATTTTGCTGTATCTCAGACATCTTCTGTAGTTGTTAGGTGCTTAGCTGTTCTGATGTCTCATCGTCAGGGGTTCTGATTCTCAGAAATAATAGGAAAAGTGTGTGCATTTTCTCCTCCCATACCCAGATGAGTGTCCCTGCATATTCCTCTCTTTTTTTTTCCCCACTTTAAAAAGTCTTTATTTTTCCCCTTAAAAGGAGGGGCCCTCTGTTTTTGAAGAATGGGAAGATGAGCTTCCATGACCTATTGGTTTATCATCTTCTCAGTAGCTTGTTTTCATTATTTTGAGGGTTGGAGGTGGTACCATATAGAAACAGGAGTCCAGGGTGGATTTCAATCATTAGGAAAATTCTATATAACTCAATGATCTTTAAGGTCCCTTCCAACTCTAAACATCCTATGATTCTATGATATGTCAGCCTCAGCTATCAGATGTATTTTCAGGTATTCAAAGGCCTCCCAGAATGGCCATTATTCTTGTTCAGAACTTTATTTTGCACTATAGAAATTCAACAGGCATCACAAACACAGCTAGGATGTAGACAAGAGGCTCAGGAGAACACAAAGGCAGAAAATCAAGCACTGAGAAAGGTCAGAAGAAGAAAGGAAACTCAAGGGCGGAAAATTTACAAGAGAATCTGGAAGACAAACAGCAAGCTCAAGCATGTGCTCCAGTTGTTTTTCACTGCTCTGCTGAGGCAAACCAAACTTAAATCCAGCTGTTCCATAGGCATATGGAACATCCAAGGCCTACTAGTAAATCTGGTGTTAAAATTTAAAACAAAACCCATGCAACTTTAGTAACACATGTCCAGATTTTTAGAAATAGTCAGTGGTACTGGAGATAGCTTTGGGGACTTTTGGTGTAGTGCTTATAAAAATAAATATTAATGATACTTCTCTCAGCAAATGATGCAAATCCCAACAGATAATGCAAATTCCCACATGAAGCTTAGCTAGAAGTAGATGCAACATTATTGGTGCATCTATATCCTCTTTTGAACTATACTGCTAGAAAAGTTATAAAATAAAAGTCAAAAAAGTTTCTGGTGCCCTGGAAGAAAAGCAATTACGTTATACTACTGGAGAGGCTAACTGTCTTTCCTAGGCAATCCAGCTGGATCTTGTAACACCTCTATGAAATAAAAAGTTGAATTTACATCTTAAGATTACTTTAAAATATTATTACAAGAACCTGTCATAGTCCTTACGATATTCAGAGCAGAATTAAAGGGGCTTTCTCCGTACGTGTCATATCCCTCAAAGCATCACTAAAAGCATGGGAGTCCTCAAAATATGTTGACAGCTTGGTTTTACTCTCTGTCCTCCTTAACAGCCTCTCAATCCCAGCATTCCTGCGACTGTTAACTGCAGGTGTGTTTCTTTTAGAATCACCCTGTTTGGAGGTCTCACGCACTAGATGTGGTTCATGTCAGTGGGAATGTAGTGCATTTGCCACTGACATTGGTGGGGTTATTAGCATACGAAGGGCACAGCACCAGAGATTGTCATGTATCCGTGCTGCAGGTGCTGTTAGAACCTCAAAGAGATCAGTGTTTCTTGCTAATGAAGCATGGGCTAGAAAGCCGTACACTAGATCAAATGTTAAAAGCTGTTTTCTTCCTTTAAGTATGCTTTTTTCTTGTTTGACACCAGGATCTAGTGTAGGTCATCAATCTGTCCTTTCCCATCCTTGCCTTGATTTTTCCTCAGTACTCAGAAAGTGTCTCTTCTCTTTGGTGTGACTTGTGATTTGACTTGTGTAGTGGATCACCTTCTCCCTCGTGCATTACCTTTGTAACACCTGCAAGTAGCTTGCAAGCAACTTTTGCACAAAACCATTGGTTTTGAGACTTGCCACTCAGGCACTGGACTTGCTGTTGCATGATACCAAGCATCTGTTGTTCATTTGAAGACTGATTTTAATTAGTTATGGTATAAATGGAAAACTGTGGTCAGCAAAGTTTGGGAAGCAGAGAATGTGCTATTTGTTTGTAGTTCTCCAGTGCAATACCCTAAAATGCAGACCATAATTCAGGAGGAATTTTTTTTTTTTTTTTTTTTTTTGAGAGCTTTCGTATTTCTGTCCTTGCAGCTCTCTGCAGCACATCTGGAGATCATTCTGAGAGAGGGAGGAGTGGGACCAGGATTCAGATTTAGGATGATGAGAGGTCTGGGGCCTTACAAAAAAAAATCACTAAGAGCAAATATTAAGTTGTGTAAATACCATATGCCAGCATCTTTCTAAATGATACACAGAAGCAGCATCAAACTCATTTGGTCCAAAGAGAGAAGGGATATTTTTTGCCTTACTGTTCAATTACTATTGCTTCATTTATGGTCTGACTGGATGAGTTAATGAACAGAATGAAATTATATGTAACTAAAACTCTCTGTGCTTGTACTTCAGTTAAAAACGGAGTAGTTCAGGTGTGAGGTCTTCTCCCTGCAACTGAAGGACATAGTAATATATATTTCTTGTCCGCCAGAAACACCTACTCCGTGTGTAAATATAAACAACACATAATTTTCACTTCATTGCATACTGGCATGTAATTCTTAAAAACAGTTTTTAAAAGTGCCTGCCAACTACTCTTGATTTAAGCCAAAGTACAGTACCAAAAAAAAAAAAAAATTAATCCTTGAGAATTTTAGATGTGTTTATTTTAGTCTTAGGAGACCTTCCTTTTCTTTCTCACCAGCCAAATTAACTTTCTCTCAACTGCACTCTATTGTAACAATATTCTGGAAAACCAAATACAGAATTTGGACTGTGGTCTCAATCTTAAGTCTTGTTTTAGTGTTTAACATTTGGCAATGGTGCTGAGGTGGGGTGGGCCTTGCACCCTTTTCAACTCCTTGCCCTTTCCCTTCCCTGTCTTTTCCCCTGTTGCTGCCTGTGGTGTTGTGCTGGCACCGCCACTTTGGCAGACACAGGATGAACCAGGTCAGGGACTGGATCTGATCAGGAATCTCCACCAGATCAATGCTGTGATCTGATCTGCTGCACACCTGCATGGATGTATGTGTGAACTGTTAGGGGCAAAGGCAGGAGGGAGGGCAGTTGGTTTATCTAGCACTGCCACCACAATGTTGTTGGAGGAACTGTAGAAGAGATGTCTGCAGGTTTTTTTATTATAACTTTCTCCTCTCTCCCATTTTTTCAGCTGTTACAAATACCTACTCAGGTTGGGGCAGTCTTGCTGGGAATGCTGCACCAAGGTGGACAATTCTGTCCCCTCTCATGAAAATAAGGAAATACAGAGGGCATGAATCACAGACTGACAAGAGAAGGAATAACATACAGATATTAACCAGTTCTTATGCTCCTCTGTTACCCATTACTGCTTAACGTTGCCACTTCCTCTGTCCCACAGCATTCCTAAGGCTTTTTTCTGCCACTCTTATGAATGTCTGCCTAAAGCTCTGTCCCCTTGATCCCATTAGATCCCACTTCATGCCTTTCTCTTCCACAGTTGTGCCCTGGTTCTTTGCACCCGTGTTGTAAAGTGCGGGTCGGTTTTTTTTTCCCTGCCATTTTTGGCCCTGGAGCACAGCTCATCACTCCAGGTGTTGGGCACCAGAGGTGCCTGTCCTCATGAGCTGGCCAAGCAGCCTCTTGCTAGGTACTCAGCTGCAGATCTTGTCAGTGGAAAGTCTTCCTCACAGGGGAACCTTTTGATTTTGCAATAGCAGAGGAGGAGATTGAATTAAACATAGTTAGCCTGTCCTCCACAGTAGGATGTTTTGGGAAGTTTATGAGTTTAGAAAAGGCTTCCCACAACAAACCCACGTATCCAATTTCCTACCCAGTTTGTTACTGAGTAGGACAGGGACTCTCTTGGGAGTAAGATAAAAACAAATGGTCACGTCATATGTAAAACAGTGCTATGCAGCTGCTACTAAAAAAATTATCTTGGCATCAAGAGCAGTTTCCACATGTACTGACATTGAAACTTATGAGGCAACAACTGCCAAGATGAATTTGGGCTGGCTAGCAACTCAGAAAGAGTGGGATGTTTCTGGGGTCAGAGATGGATCAGCTATATATATGAAATTTATTTAATTTCTTCACTCAAACCTCACGGTTCCTGCTGGAATTTCGTATTCTGTTACTGAAGGACTCTTCTGGTTGTTTCCATGAGTTTCATCAGGCAGGTTTTCTTTAAGCACCTCATAAGTACATCTGATAACAAGCATGTTTGCTGAAGGTTATCGTGGAGTACTTTAAGGTGAGTTTGGCTGCTGAACTCCACTGCAAGCTCGTGAGGAAAGAAGCGTATTATAGCACAACTTTTTTAAGACATCCAGCATAGCTGGCGTAATTTAAAAACCATACAGGGTGCACGTTCCAGAAAGAGATTGTTTTATGCCCATGAGTGGCTACGTGCTCATTTACAGAGGGAACCACTGACTGGAAAAGTACATATTTTCTATTTTTAGCTCATACTGTAACTTGTGAGATACTAAGTATGTGGCAAAGCCATGCGTATTAAGGCTTACTTCTTACACAACACTCTGGTTTTTTGTCTTCTTTTTCTGAAATGCAGGCCATGATCATTGCTTTTACATCTGACATGATTCCTCGTCTGGTTTATTACTGGTCCTTTTCAGTCCCTCCTTATGGGAGTCACAGCAGTCACACTATGAAAGGGTATATAAACAGTACACTTTCCGTCTTCAACATATCAGACTTCAAGAATGCAAGCAAGCCATTTTCCCCTTGGTTTGGGAACCAAACGACGTGCAGGCAAGTGTCAAATAACCATTCTTTTCCAAAGACAAAAATAAATACGATTTTTTAATATCTAAACCATCTGATTCAGTTACCAATATCCAGTAAGAAATATTACAGTAAAAAGCCAGCATATTTTCAAAGGCAGAACTGAGTGTAAGTTTGTGCTATGCAGAAATTTCTTACTTTTTTTGGTTTTCCCATAATAGATAGGCTTAAAAAAAAAAAAAAAAAAAAGA